>PVKM010019478.1:0-15480 GCA_004027735.1 Carollia perspicillata
ACCGTGCAGTGCTCATTAGCATCTTCATCCTTAGGTGTCAAAGAAGTGCATCGGAAGTAGAGTTCCAAGCATGAATTATTTAATAAAAACTAACGAGGGGATCTGAGCCTATTGGGTTAAAACATTGCAAAGATAAAGCAACATAAACAGGTATACAACTAATTACCCTTCTAATTTCAGATCAGTAAAGATGCAAGATCAAAGGGAAAAAAAGAAACTCTTAGAATTAAGAGCCAGAGATTGTTGACCTCCATTCAAATATGGTGGATGTAGTAATTCTAAGCAAGCATAGAATAAATAAGCACTCTACTTCTCAGCACTCTAGAACAAATACACCGGGGTTCAAGTCCAACTTTGATCTTCTAGGTGTGTCATCTTGAGTAAACAAACATCTCTAAGCCTGATTTTTTAATCTATCAAATTAGCATAATTGAAATAACAAATACATACAAAAGCCCTCCACATAGTGCCTAGCCCATAGTAAATGTTGGTTCATTATAATAACAACTCATTATTATAATAATGCTTCACTTCCAAGTTAAGATATAGATAAACTCAATTACATATAACTTCAAATATTCCTTCTTTATTTTTTTAATCAATAACTATTTTTGAGCCACACCCCTCTATGTACCAACCATAGCTCTAGATGCTGGGCATGAGAGAGGGAGAGAGTAGGCACAGACAGACCCAGCTCCCTACCACAAGAAGCATGGTCTGATGGTGCAGAAGACAAGTCGACAATTAGAAAGCAAGATGATCTGCCCCGAACAAAGGAATGAGAAAGGTGCTACAACATACACAGGAGGAAGCACTGTCTCCCCTGGGTCCTACGAGGGAGAGGGGCTGTCAGGCGGGGCTACAAACATGAGGCAACTCTTCTCAGCATTGCTAGGAAACCTGCAAAGAAGCTTTTAAGGATAATAATAAATATTAAGATACCATCACACACACACCCCCTCTGAAGAAACGTCAGAGAAAGAGAAAGTTCTTTGCCAAGGGCAAAGAACAAGAGAAAAGGAGCTGGAAGCAACCCAGGTTCTTGTCATCCCGCTCAAGGAGATATTTTGGCTGAAATATATCATCACATAATATTTACACCCTTTCCCACCTGCGTCTGGGCTACAAGCTCTACAAAGCAAATTAAACATCTCCTGCTCTACAAAGCAAATTAAACATCTCCTGCCTGTCCTCTAAAAGTCTAAAATTTTCAAATAGGCAAACTAATGTAAGAGCTTTGATGACAAACTATCCCCAAATGATAGTGTTCTAAAACAATTTTGAAATTCAGTTTTGTCCCCAAGGTGAGGATGTTAATAGGTTTTGCCCTTCCCTTTGGAGATGTCAAACACCAGGGAGAAATATTAAAATTGCATGGTTTGGGTTCTCAAAAAATAAAAATAGAATTACTGTATGATCCAGAAATATATTGGAGTATATAATTCCAAGACTTCCAAGTATATACCCCAAAGAAGCAGAGTGTTGAAGAGATACTTGTACACCCGTATTCATAGCAGCATTATTCACAATAGCCAAGGTGTGGAAGCAACCCAAGCATCTGTCAATGTATGAATGGACTGAATGGATAAACAAGATGTAAACAATACATACAATGGAATATGATTCAGCCTTAAAAAGGAAGGCTGATATATGCTATATCATGAAGGAACCTTGAAAACATTATGCTACATGAAATAAGCCAGTCACAAAAGACATTGATTCCACTTATACGAGGTACCTAGTAGTTACATTCATAGAGACAGAACGTAAAATGGTGATTGCCAGGTGCAGGGGGTGGGGAGGGTGGGCAGGCAGGGAGAGTTAGTATCAAATGGGTACAGAATTTGAGTTTCAAAAGACAAAAGGGGTTCTAGAGATGGATGGTGATGATGGCTACACAACAATGTGCATGAATTTATGCCACTGAATACTTAAAACTAATTAATGTGGCCAATTTTATGTTATATATTTATAATTTAAAACAATAAATTTTGTAGCCCTGGCTGGTGTGGTTCAGTGGATTGAGTGCTACTCTGTGAACCAAAAGATTGCTGGTTCGCTGTCTCCCAGTCAGGGCACATGCCTGGGTTGCAGACCAGGTCCCCAGTGGGGGTGCGCAAGAGGCAACCACACCTTGATGTTCCTCTCTCTCTCTTTCTCCCTCCCTTACCCTCTCTCTAAAGACAAATAAATAAAATCTTTTAAAGCAATAAGTTTTTAAACAACTGTGTGATTGACATGTCCATTAAATAACTGTTCTTGATCATTCAGGAGCCAATGAAAACACCTTGTTTCTGACATTTAGATGCCATGCCCTATGAAGAGTGAATGAGAGAATTAGACCAGGGCATTAGAAAGTTCTTTATCCAAAGGGGCAGTGTCAAGTACCATTCTCTGGAAATGGACACCTACATAACCCACTAAGAAGGTGGCTTTACTGGCAGCCATCATCTGACAATTTTTCAAAAATATTTATTTATTTACTTTTAGAGTGAGGGAAAGAGAGGAAAAAAAGGAAGGGAGGGAAATACCAATGTGAGAGAGAAACATCTATTGGTTGCCTCTCGCACATGCTCCAACAGGGACCCGAACCTGCACCCAGGAATGTGCCCTAACTGGAAATTGAACCAGCAACCCTTCAGTTCATGGGCCAGTGCTCAACCAACTGAGCCACGCTGGCCAGCACATCTAACAATTTTTAATAAGATAATCCCCATGTACCAACACCACTGCATTAGGGGATGATTGTCAAAGTGCACATTCCAAAAGTTACTAACTAAATTTCTATTTGCATAAGCATTAGGCAGGGCTTTATGTAAGACCCCCAACTAATATTCATAAATCAGTCTGTGCCCTTCAGCAAATAATAGACGGACACAAGAAAAGTTAAATAATAATTAGAAAAGAAGTCTATGATTATGTTCAATTAAGCAGTACATGTAATTAGCTCTTTAACAAATTTGTTTTTTATTGTATTTTTTCCCATTATCATTTCTTCCCCTTATTCCCTCTACCCCCTTTATCAAATTTGGGGAAGAGAGAGATTACTAGGGGCTGGAGTGTTCCAGGAAGACTGATGAAAACTATTCCAAATCTGGGAGATATGTTCAGGACTCAGTCAGTAGAAAAAAACCTGATTCAAGTAGAGGGTTTATCATGGGAAGTGGTAAGAGATAAGGATAGAAGAGATTGGGGCCAGGTTACAATGGCTCTTAAAAGTCAACTTTATGGGTTTGGATTTCCATCACTACCCGGAGGGAAACCACCAGAGGTTTTTGAGAAGTGTTATATGTTGTACATAGTGTTCCAGCACAGGATGGCTTTGGAGAGGGAGACCCTTAACAGATAGAAAGCTGGACCCCAGTCCACTTAAGTATATACCTGGGGGCTACAAAGTCACAAAAATGAAAACAAACATGTGCTTTTGCTAGGTTAAAGCTATGACTCTGAAATCTGTCAGGCCATAAGCTGGCATCTGCATTGGATTTTTATTGAAGGATATACAGGATACTGTTGACATTGGTAACTTTTTAGGAGAAGGATGGAGGTGGGGAAGACTTTTACTTTTCATTGTATAATTTTGTACAATGTGGATACATTTAACTGTGTGCATGAGTTCATTTTATAATTCAAAAAAGTTTTTAAGACACATCAAAATTACAACTAAAATCTATTTGAAAAAATGACAGAACCTACTTGGTAAAGGAAATAGACATACAAATCCAGGAAGCCCAGAGAGTCCCAAACAAGAACAAAAGAGGCCCACACCAAGACACATCATAATTAAAATGAAAACTATTAAAAACAAAGAATCTTAAAAATATCAAAAGAAGAGCAGTTAGTTACCTACAAGAGAGGTAAGTAAGACTGTCAGCTGATTTCTCAATAGAAATTTTGAAGGCCAGAGGGATTGGCAGGAAATATACAAAATGAAAAGCAAGGACCTATAATCAAGATTACTCTATCCAGCAAAGCTATTATTTAGAATCAAAGCACAGATAAAGAGCTTCCCAGACAAGAAAAATCTAAAGGAGTTCATCACAATTAAACCAGTTATATGAAATGTTAAAGGTCCTTCTTGAATAAGAAAAAAATAAAAAATATGAACAATAAAATGGCAATAAATACATATCTACCAACAATTGAATCTAAAAAACAAAATGAATAAACAAGCATAACAGAAACGGAGTCGTGGATATAGAGAACATTTTGACAGTTGCCAGATAGGAAGGAGTTGGGGGAATAAGTGAAAAAAGTGAACAGCTTAAGAAGTATAAATTGGTACTTATAGGATAGTCATGGGGATGTAAAATACAGCATAAAGAATATAGTTAATAATATTTTCATAACTATGAATGGTGTCAGATGGGTACAAGATTTATCAGGAAGATCACTTACTACGTGATGTCTAATCACTGGGGTGTACACCTGAAACTAATTAATAATGTATGTCAACTGTAATTGAAAATAAAATATGATTAAAAAATATAAATAAATAAAAACTTTTTAAAAATATGACAACGAAAAGTGTTAAAAAGTATTTGGGCTCTAACAAGCAAATTCAAAACATGTCTATTTATAAGTGAAATCTATTTCAATCTTATTTGTACCATATCTTAATCTCTGTCACATAGCGGAGATGTTATAAGAATGACCTAAAACTCATAGCAAAGAGTACACAGAACTAACGGTACATTTAAGGCTTTACTTCGAAACAAACTGATGTTATGAGCCACCCACAATAAAATACCTCCTTTTTGGTATATTTAAATGAAAAGTCTTTCTAAGTCTATTACAAACCAACTCCTCAATGAAAACAAAAATCAGAAGTACCATCCCACAGTACCTTTGACAAGATATATCCCTGGCTCAGTAAGAGGCTTTCTCGTTCCTCCGGTGCTCAGACCCAAAGCAGTTGGATCAGCCTTTACATGCCCTTTCTCTCTCGTCCTCTATATCTCAATCCCATTAACTCTGCCTTGAAAAACTGACTCAGAAGCCCACTGCATCTCACCACCCCACCACCATCAGGCAGGCCCATCATCTCTAATCTGGACCACTACCATAGCTTTCATTCCACTCCCTGCTTCTACTCCTGTCCCCTACAGTCAGTCTTCCATGGAACAGACAGAAAGGTCCTCATGAAACATAAATCCGAACAAGTCACTCCCCTGCCCACAGCTTCCAGTGGCTTCCTATGGCATGGCTGAAACCCAAAGTCCTTGCATGACCTCAAGCCTGCATGACCCAGACCCCATTTCCTCTCCAACACCAACCCCTGCACTCTCCCCCTTGCTCCCTCCACTTGAGTCACATCGGCTTCCTGACCAATCTGGGACAGGGCAGTGGCCCCGCCTCAGGGCCTTCCTTTGCACTCAACCTGAGTCTCTTCTCCGAACATCCTTTTTTCTCCCCACACCCTTGCTTCATTTGTGTCTCTGCTCATATGAAAACTCATCAGAGAGGCCCTTCCCACCCATCCTGCCTCGAATAGAACTACCTCTCTTTCCCTTCACACTGCTTTAGTTTTCTTTGTAGCACCTGAAATTATGACACATGCTCACTTGTTTGTTGTTGTTCAGTATCTGTCTAGCTGAACCAGAATGTGAGCTCCGTGATGCCAGACTTTCTTTTTGTCATGCACACTGCCATATCCCCTGGGCCTAGACTGTGCCTGGCAAATGAATGAGTTTAATAAACAGTTGTTAAACACTGAAGTACAAATCAAGACACTCAAGATCACTGGACAAAAAGATTTTTTAAGCCCAAAATGAGGTCTATGCATAATAACGCCCAGTAAATTCAGAATAAGGGAATGAAGAGCCAAAACATCATTGACAGGCATATAAACCCATCATTCATTTACGGCACCCTAGGAATCCACATGCATGCTTAACATTAATTCATTGCTTTGAAACATCATCTGTATACAATCCGGAGGGCCATCCTTGAGGTTTTGTGGCTAAAGAATGTTTCCTCCTCCCTCTTTCCAGAACTAATAAACTTAGACTGAAAGTCCTGCCGAAGCAAGCAAGCGAGCGCTGTCTCAACCAGAAAGCCTAGAATATTCTGTTACTCCAGGGGTCCCCAAACCCCAGGCAGCAGACTGGTACCAGTCCATGGCCTGTTAGGAACCTGGCCACAAGGGAAGCTCACCTGAGCTCCACCTCTTGTCTCCCCATACTCCCTCTGTTCTCGGAAAAAACCAGCCCCTGGTGCCAACAAGGTTGGGGACCGCTGAGTTACTCTATTGAAGAGATCTGGACAGAGCCCCAGCCTTGGATCTAGGAAACTAGGTCAAAGTCAGGTTCTGCCATCATCTACTGGAGAGACCTTGGGAAAATCATTCTTCATCTCTAATCCTGTTTCCTTGACTGTAAAGTAGAATGACAAGATCTTCTTTGCTTTTTCACGCGGGCATCATAAAATAAGATTATGTATATATGAAGGCATCCTGAAAACTGTGTGGACTATACACCATCTGTGCGATCATCACCCTGTGCTAGCGGATTTCCAGTTCACATTTCCTTTGCTGCCACTGGTGAGCTTTGTCCAAACACAGATCTGATCAGGTCTCTCCCCTGCTCAACCTTCACCGATTTCAACTCGAGCCTTCAATGTTCTTCACAAACTGAACCCAGACTATCTTTACGGTCACATCTCGAGTCCACTTTTGGACTATACCCGACACAGCCACACAGACCTGCTCCTCACTCCCGAATCTAATCATGCTCTATTGCCTGTCTATTTGGACTAAGTGCCCAGGACCCCATCCCTGCCCTTCCTCCCTTCTTCCATGAGAAAAATCATAGGCGCTCCCTAACCTGAACCAGATGCTTCCTCTGCTAGGCTCTCTCTCGGGTGTCCTGTTGAATCACCAGACCAACAGGTCTCCATCTGATCTCTTTTTGTGTCCTTAGCGCCTAACAGTGTAATGTACACAGTAGATGCTCAATGTTTGCTCTTTCTGACTATTTCTCAAAAGGATCTCTCAGGCCTTTCCAGCTCTAACTCTCTATGACTTAGGGCTCAGAGTCCGTATTATGAGAGGCCTCTTCTTAATTTTCCACCCTGAGAAAATATGATAGAAGGTGAAATTGACTGCCTACTCCTAGGGGGCCTGTGGAAACAGGCAGGAACTGCGCAGAAGGACAGAATGAGGGTAGGGACGGACTGCGTTCCAGTCCTCCTAAGTTATGTCTTTCAAGTATCCTTTGTTTTACATGAAGTACTATGAATTCTCAAATGAGACACACTCATATTTTCAACTTACTCCCTTTCAGGATTATGCAAGTTTCTGCTTCTTTTCATGATGGTGGAAACTTCGGAACTCACTATAATTCAAAGCAATTATTGTTCTTTAGCTGTCAAGGTGCCCTGTTATTCTTTTCATAAATATCCTGGATGATCTGAGCCAAGTTCACTGCAAAGTCTATTTTTTTCTAGCCCTGTGCTTTTTCACTTGCTCAATTTATAGCATTGAAATGAAAGGAAGAAAGGAGGCCTCACTTTTGCCCCCCAATGCTAACATGATAAATGTCTGGGTTTTAATTGCCCTTGCACGTATCCCCTTGGCCAGGTCTGCACAGGTATAGTGTGGAAATGAAACATCATGGCAAAGCCTGAAAAGGCCTCACTGAGGTAGGAAGAAGATGCTTCATTATATTTCCCACCACCTTAAGAAGGAAAGGAAAAAATCAAAGGTGGTCTGGGAATGTCAAAAGCTAGCCAGGCACTGCATAAAGGAAGCATTTTCTGTCTGTGACTGCTGCTAACACTCGTGCTGTGGGAGCTGTAGAGCTGGGATCCCCTAGTGGTTTGATATTCAGCTAAGGCTGGCTGAAAATGGAAGAATTGGCTCTTCGGCTGTGAATTAAGAAATAAGCACAGCAACAAAGGGAAACATGCTATGACATTTTCTAAATATTTACCAAGGGGAGTTGACAATTCAGCGAGCGAAGCCAGATCTGACAGTGAATTCTCCTGACTGCCTCCTACACCGTCCCTCAATCACCTTCCCATCTCCGAAACCACGTGGCCATTGCCTTTTGGGGTTGTCAGAGAAAAGCAGCATCTTTGTGATAAACCCGGCAAAGGCTACGCAATGGTTCTGGCACACAGATCTTATCTAAAATAGGGAAGTAATCAAAGAGCTGTTTGTAAAAAACTGAGTCAATACAACCGACTTCTAAGACAAAATACTTCTTTCCACAGTAACTTTCGGCTAGTGATATTCATGTGGTTTCAAAACCCAGTATCCATGAACTTCCCTGCCAGTCCTCATTATAAAATCAAATTTCTCATCAGCCCACACAGCATAGTTATTTTCACTCCCAATCCTCCCAAGTCAATTTGTAAATGTTAATCTGCAGGTTTGAGGTTAGAAAAAAATCATTATGGATAATGAAGAGATAGACTTTATTTCAGTTTAAACCTCCCACTGTTTACCCTAGCTGGTGTGGCTCAGTTGCTTGTGCATCATCTGGCAAATGGAAAGGTTGCCAGTTCGATTCCCACTTAGGGCACACGCCTGGGCCTGGGTTTTGGGTTCAGTCCCCAGTCGGGTCAGGGCATGGACAGATGGCAGCCAGTCGATGTTTCTCTCTCACATCGATATTTCTCTCCCTCTCTTTCTCCCTCCCTTCCCCTCTCTCTAAAAAATAAATAAATAAAATAAAATAAAAAATAAACTCCCCACTGGTCATGTTTCCTACCTTTTCAGGTATTGGATAGAGGGTAAAGTTTGTGTTTGATTTTGATATAATTGACTGAGTTTAGATTAAACAGGTATTTGATAGTCCCAATAATTCCCTAAGGTCCTTGCTTTCCTCTGTAGCCCCAGAAATGCTACATAATTATTGGTCTTGAGATTAGTACCATCTCCAGACACTAATGTACATACCTCTTGTGTAAAAATACATGCATCTGTAACCCTAACAGGTAAAGGGGAGATTAGGGAACAGTTTAGAGTGTAATGTTCACTAACATCTCTCCTGCCTATCTCCAACACATTTTTGTAAAGATTTCGCCAAGATGAAAGTATTGAGTTTACAGTATATCCTCTCAAACTCTCCCCCAAAGCGGGGGAAAACTTCAGTGGGTTGATTAGGCAGAACTCCAGGAAATAAACTCCGTTTTGGCCGAGAGAGAGAGACAGAAAAGAAATGGGAAGTGTAGGAGGCGTGTTCCGTGTCAACACATAAGCAACCAGGTAAACTGCAGCTAGTCTCCCCATGAAGCGAGTGTCTACACAAGGAGGAGGCTGGACTCAGTGACCTCCAAGGTCCCTTCCCTCTCCAATAGCGTTTGCCTCATGAATTTTTTATAGTCATCCTCTGTCCTATCACACTGTCCTCATGCATCATCAAGCCCTCCCGGCCACTTCCAGGACTGAAAGGAAAATCTGTTTTCAAAAAAATCCATGCTTTGACTACTGCCAAGATTGCAGTTCTGTCCTTGAAACGATGGCCTGAACCTCATGGGCAAGGCCAAATGCCGATGAGCAAATACGTGCCTGATACCATCTTCAGGTAAGATTTTAAAGCCTCTCTGATATAAGCAGAATTATTACCCAAGGTCTTGAGAGTGAGTGATTGTGAAGGTAACAAACAATCCTACAACCAAATCTCTCCAACTTGTACTACTATGCCCTCTGCCGAATGTCTACCTTAAAAAGAGGGTGGAACCAAATAGCCGAGTTTGTATCCTGGCCCCACCTCCAATCAGCTGCGTGATGGGAGGCAAATTATTTAATCTCCTTGAACCTATTTCCTCACTTATAAAAGGCTGATAATATGAGCTACCTTGCAGAGTTACTGTGACAACAAAACAGGCTCATATAAGGAAAACCCTGAGCATTCACTTATTCATTCTCTCACTCACCCAACAAAGGTTAACCCAGTGTGCAGGCACCAACGCAGGCACTGGTACATGAAAGATGGAGGGTGGAGGAGCAAGCGGTTACTATGTTTATTGACCAAAAACAGTCTGCTTCCAGAACTGTGGCAGAACCCTCAGATTTTGACTTTAGTTAGAAACTTTCATTCAGACCTAGTTAGCCTAAAATAGTCATTTTTATTTTTCCTGATGTGATCCCAGCTAGGAGCCTGCCTCCTGCCATATCTTTACCTCCCCCAAAGCCAATCATCTAGCAGGTGTTCTGCTAGGGGACACCATCAGAACGCTTGGGAGAAGCAACGACCAGAGCAAAAGGTGGTACCTCAGCTCTCAGCTGGGCAAGCCACTCAGGAAAACTTGATATGCCCGTGCCACAAGGCCCGTCCTGGATGCCTGGGAGTTTTCAGGTGCTTTCAGTTCCACCAGCAGACTCTGAATCTTTCCAGAACTCGGGATTAACAGAACTAGCTCCTCCCCAATCATTGTGACCGAGCCAGTGATAAAGCTGAGAGCAAGAGCTAATGCGTCTAAGGGCCAGGTTTTCATACAGTGAGGTCTACGTCTTTCAGTTGTGCTGTATTCTAGAGTCTGATCAAATGCTGTATAAATGACCCACCTGTGAGGAGTCAGTTGTTTGCAAGGCTGGTGGGCTCTTCTTCAGTGGGAACATAATATTCCTTTCCCTAACTGGCCCACAGCCTTGGGGCAAGTACAAGCCTAGCTATGTTGAGTGCTGGGTGTTCAATACACTTAACTTCTTGCACCTACCAAAGAAAGAGGTTAAGATATCCCGGAACTCAGAGCTCCTAGTGAAAGAGTGAAAAATCCCACCCTGGAATAGGAAATGACCTGCCCTGGGTCATGGGGGTGGCAAGTGGTCAAAGAGGGAATTCTAGAATAAAATTTGGAATCATCTGTGAGGCTTAGGACAAATTAGTGGATAGTAGAGAGTTGCCTGAAATTTTGGTTTGCAGACTCAACTCCTCTCATTCAGGAGCCAGCCACCAGAATCACTCACTTTCCTTAGAAACTGAAGCATAGATCACGTCTATCTCAAGGCTGTGGATTTTGTGTGGCTGCCTCCTACCTGGAGGTAACAGCCTAGCCTCTCCTCACAGGAGTTTTAGTACAAAATTTGTCACTATATTACACACACACACACACACACACACACACACACACACACCTGTGCGTGCCCATCTGATGCATCTAACATCAAACATACACACACAACAACAACAACCCAGTGGCTTCTTTTCATTTTCCTTCAGTGAGTCAAGCCTGCTGTTATTAACTCCTGGCGCCTCTAAACTGCTCACTGAAGACAGTGGTTTGGATATTAACGGGCTACAAATCAAGGCCCTACCTTGAGCTCGTTGTCACGGAAACAGTGCTCAAGCCCGCAGCTACTTTCCCACCCTTGGAAGTCTGGGCGAGTTGGTGGGAGTTGGGGATTGTTTTAAAGCTCCTGTTATTTCTCCCACTTTCTATTTCTCAGGGCCAAGTTGTTGGAGAGAGAGGGACTGGTGAGGCGGTAAGAGTAGGCTGGACCATAGCAGCTTTCAGGAGCGGAACTCTGGGCGAGAAAGGGTGGGATCCTTTGGAGTACGGCTTGGAGCGCTCCGCTCTCTCCTCCCTGGGTCTGCACCCGGCCACTCCACGTCGTTCCCAGAGCCCGGGGGCCGCCCCACTCCGCTGCCCTGCCCTGCCCTCCCTCCCAGGGCCCCGGGCTGCCTGGGAAGCGCACAGCCAAGTTCCCCAGAAGAGAATCTGAGTAGCCCCAGGACTGAGAAGCCCGGCAGCATGAGGCAGAGAGGGCAGAGGGAAGGTCGGGTAGGCTAGAGACAGGACCCCCTTTGCCCCCAAGCGGAGGTCCTGGAGGAGGCAGCCCAGGACCAGAACATGCACCCCCCTCACCGCCCTCCCAGCGTCCCCGAGCGACACTCCAGGATCTGCCTCTCCAAAGCAAGTGCCCAGCTCACCAAGCGCCTCCCCAAGCCCACGCGGATTCCCGCGCCCCTGGGTATTCGTTGCCGCAGCTTCCAGGGCCTCCCGGGCCCCGCGACGCCCCCACGCCCCGCACCTGGGGCTGGGCCCCCACTGGGGCCCCCGGGCCCAACGCCTCTTCTGCGCTCGCGGCGCGCGCCCGGTACTCGCGCATCCGAACCCGCACCCATACCCCTAGGGCCGCCGGGCCCTCCGGGGACTCACCTGCGTTGAGGCTGTAGCAGCGGCCAGCCCGAGCCCGGGGGCGGCGGCAGCGGCGGCGCAGGGGGAGGAGGGCAGCGCGGGGCTCCTGGCACTGCGGCCGCCGGGCGCCTGGTGCTGCCGAGCCGCGGACCCGCCCAGAGATATAAATAACATTATCTGAGGAGGGACATTCCTGCCGGGGGACATCGCTGCTGCCGGGACCAGATAGTCCCGCGGCGGGGGCGGGGAGGCGGGGCCGCAGCCTCCCGCAGCGCCAGGCCCAGCCCCCGCCTTCCCCACCCACTCCCGCACCTGCCAATCAGCCTCCGCGCCTGGGGGCACCTGCCAGGCTCCCGGGGCGGGCCTCTGCCGCCTAGCGGGCCGCCCAGGCCCAGGACACCAGTCGTCCGAGCCTCCGCAGGGCCCCATAGTCGCTCATCTCCCCAAACCGCGCACTACCCGAGTCCCCTGTGGCAAGGAAAAGGGTTCGATTCTGCAGCTCGGGCCTAATTCCTGCTCCCGGAGCTCTGACCGGCTAGCCCGGCCACGAAAAGGAGCACTTCAGCCTTTCCCGCCCTGAGTCCCCACTGTATACAGTCAGGTGTTTTAAATATATTAAAAGACACGCTTAGGCCGTAGGGTGGGCAAGCCGACCACCCGGGCAGTGCGCCCCCGTTGCAGCGATTTTGGGCAGGGACTGATTGTCCCCCGGGGCTAGTGTGTTTTGCCTGCTCCGGGGCGGGCTTCTTCCCTCTGGCGGTAAGAACAGACGCTGGGGGCACAAAGGTGGGCACCGGGCCGGAGGCCCCCACTCCCAGCCTGTTTCTGTCTGTAAACCTGGTGAGGTCCGGGCAGACCCGGCAAAGCTGGCGGAGCGCAGCCCGCAGTCCCAAGGCGCTCGCACACTGCGGGGACTGTAATCAACAGGCAAGCTGCCACACACCAGCCCACCCGCAGCTCCTGGCCGGCCCCCAGTCTCCAGGCGAGACTCCAGGTCTTCCTCACTCGAAGCCTGGGTGGCGTGGGATGCTGCAGGCCAAGGAAACACTAGAACCAAGGGTGGTGCCAGAGAGGAAAGACAAGGCACGTCCGAGTCGCCTCGGGAGAAAAACTAATAGAAGGACATGGACAGCTTGTAAGGTGGTCCATTTTCATGACTTTCTTGTGCAATAAAGGCTGATGGTCCTCCTTTTCTACCTGCCTACCTGGAATGGCTTCTCACCAATCATCAGACCTGGTAATCTCAGGTATTATGGAGATGGCAGTGGAGGGTAAAAGGGCGGAGATGCAGAAAACAATTTTAACTTTGATGCTGCCTGGTGTTCACAACTATGGAACGGTCTTACTCCTGAGTTATCTGCCTGGGAGTATAATTACACTGTTTTCCAGGATTCACTAGGAAAAGGATGTTTAGTGGCCAGATGTACATGCTTAGTTTACACACTGAGCATTATTAGCAAAGGTATTTCACTTCCTGCTGCGACCACACTCCTTGAGAGTGGGCAATTAGACACCGAGATGTGTGAAGTGGGGCAAACTCCACAGCTATTACAAGGCCACAGAACTCTCCTCCACACCCGCGTATTAAGCTTGATTTCCCAAGGACGCTAGTAACATAGGGAAGGTGAATATTTGTCATCATCCATCAGATTAGCAATGATTCTCCCCTTTTTGATAACATTTAAGAATACATTCACTTATTACTAAGTTAGAAACGGAAAGATCTTTTTCACTTAAAAAATCATTTAAGAACCAAGTTCTGGCAAGGCAAACTTGAGAAAAGCAGGCCAACTTCAAAAGCTGAGACAATCATATGTCAGGTAGAAATCCTTGATCTATTTTTTGAAGGAAAATAAGAAAGATAATATGTTTTTAGAAGTCTCATGTAAAAGAACGTATTAAATAAATTCATGATTCCCTAGACTTGCAGATCCACAGCCACATAATTACATACCTCATGAAACAGATCAGTCTTAGCTAGAGATGTGTGGCACTAAACTCAGAAATTGCACACAGATTTCTTTGTAGCCTTAAAGTTTATAATTTTTTAACCACAAGAAAACATGAATATGATAAAAGCATCAATTCAGTGGACAGATTACTCCAGGATTTTACAAACCAGCTCAGCTGCCTTAGTTATCGCCACTTTAGCTGAAAGCTAAATAATTCAATACAACCTCATTTGCTACAGAGGCTGTTACCCTGCCAGCATCCCCGAATGCTTTACAGCTAATAGAGTTACAGTGAAATGATGAAGCAGAACTGAGGGAGAGAGTTGGGAAGTACAGGCGTACCTTGTTTTATGTGTTTTGCTTTATTGCGCTTCCCTGGTGTTGCATGGTTTACAAACTGACGGCAAGACCCTCCACTAGCAAAAAGATTACAACTGTTTTTATTTCATTACTTGCTTTTTTACGGTGGTCTGGAACCGAACCCACAGAATCTCCATGGTATGCCTGTACAGAGGAAAAGGGCAGTGTCAGATTTGGGGGGGGGGGACGGTAGAACCCAGGGAGTGGGAGTTAGAAACTGGGGAGAGTGAAGTAGAAAGGAAGGAAAAGCTGATATAAGGGTTGATAATCGAGGTCATTGTCTTGGGCAACAAGGATTGAGTCTGCAGAGACTTCCTAAGAAGAGTACAGAATACCTCCCAGAATTATCGGAAGTGCGGGAGATTGTCAAGGGGCTGCCCCCTCTGACCACCACCCCAGATGGCCAACAGGCAGTTTGCAGCGTTGGAAGAGTCCTGGGCCAGAGGGGAAGGTGTGCTTTGAAAACAGGTGCTGTCAGCCAGGAAGTGGGGGGAAGCCCTCATTGCATCTCTACCCAGCTCCAGCTAAAATCTATGGGTGAGGCCAAGAGGATGTAAGTCAAGTCACTAGAGAAATCTAACACAAGAAAGAACATTCACTTTTTATCTGTTTCAATATCCTCTGGATTTGTCACATTGAACTTGCATTATTTGATAATAGAGATAATTGAGAAAATAATAGGTAGAGATAGGATCAAGATGGTGGACTGAACACATATTTTTTTCTCTTCCCTCCCAAATCTTACAAAAAGCTATGTCTTTTTTATGTCCATATATTTTTTATTTATTTTAATTAAAACAAATTTTTTTATTGTTGTTCGAGTACAGTTTTCTGCCTTTTTTCTCCCACCCCAGTCCTCCCCACCTCCCTCCTGTTCCCTGCTCCTCTTATTGTCCACGTATCCTTTATAATTGTTCCTGCAAACCCCTCCCCTTTTCCCCTGACATTCCCTCCTCTCTCCCTTCTGGTCACTGTCAGCCTGTTGTCAATTTCAGTGTCTTTGGTTATATTTTGTTTGTTTGTTTGTTTTGTTGATTAGGTTCCCGTTAAAGGTGAGATCATATGGTATTTGTCTTTCACC
>PVKM010019479.1:0-24182 GCA_004027735.1 Carollia perspicillata
GAAACAGCACACATTTAGCATTCTATGCCAGTTTGATACTGGGGACTCTTTCTGGCATTAAGAAGTCTATTATTTAAAAGTAAATTAGTAAAATGTAAACTATCTTCAGAAATATGGTAACATTATTTCTGCTATCTAAAATAAACTTTAAGTCAAATATGTTTTTAAAAATAATGCAATGTTTCCTAGTGTATGCTGTTATTAAACTTGGAAGCAGAGGCATTTATCATGACAAGTCTTCACCAAACAATTTAAAAAGATCGGGTGGGGTGGAGACTCAAAACAATGTAATGAGTCTCTAAATCCTGTCCGCATTGCCTCTACCATGTCCCCTGAATCTGCGCACTTCTTCCCACCCCTACCTCCATCCACCATCCCAGTCCAAGCTACAAGTATTGCTCAGTGCTACAATAGCCTTCTAGCTGTCCCCTCACTTCCTCATTAGGTCCCCAGATGTCACTGCATACAAGGTGATCTTTAGGTCAAACTTGATCAGCTGTCCTGCCATCCTGCCTTCAGACTTCCCTTCTGCTGCTTCTCTCTTTCTTAATTTAATTTATTTTATTTTTTTGATTATGCCATTACAGTGCTTCCCTCTTCCTTCTCAGCAGAGTATGTCCCTGGAATGGGAGAGAGTAGTAGGTTTGAAGAGAAAACGCACTTCAATTCCATCTTTTTCCTCATCTCCACTGCTGCTTTGCTTAAACATAACTGGGCTTATGCGGACCTTCATTTCATCTCTATGAACAAATTTTTGCCTCAGCACTGTGTAAAATTTAGACTAATGCCCTTAAAGGTTCTTTGCAATCCAAGATTTCCATAAATAGAAAGACATATTATAGTAGATCTTAGGGCAAATTCTATGTTATATACCATAATTCTTTAATTCTGAGATGCACATTTTTCACATTGGTAGAAATCTCTGCAATCAAGGTGCATACATATTCCAGTTGAGGATGGGTCATGCCTTAATCAGAAAAGCCTTTTCTTTCTTAAACTTTCCTAAAGTAATTGATCATCTTACAGTCAGTGGTTACCTAAGTAAAATACAATACTATTCCTGGAGGCCCCAGTGAAAGTCTTATTTAACCATAATAAACTCATAACTCAACCATTATCAGTTTTCTTTTTTGCATACATAATCAGATCAATAACTATTTATTGAGTATGTGCCATGCCTAAGGTACTGTGATAGGTACTGTGGAGACAAAAAGTCATGTATTCATTCATTCAGCAAGTATATATGAAATGTTTACTATATGTAGACTTTGTTGTATGCCTAGCAGAACATAGTGATTTAGACAGATAAGATCTCTATCTTCCTGGAGCTTGTATTCTGGTATAGGAGAGAGTAAAGTGGTAAACAAAACATAAAAAAATAGAATGACAAATTACAAATGTTGTTATGAAGAAATTCTATATTACATAGAAATATAAAAAGTTTCCTTGGTCAATTATTTTTCTGTCTTTCTGTTTCTTAACACATTTACTCAGTGGCCTAGAAGGCTTTTGAATAAATCTTTGACAGCAACATCCCCATGCAATTTGAAACTCAGAAATATTTCTGAGTAGTCTCTCTGGAATTTGCTCCTAAATCTTCTTGTTGCTACATTCTCTTTTACGTAATGATTATGCTGAAAATGTGTTTAATTCTGGATATTTTGCATTCATGTTTCTAATGCTTTCAAAACGTAATTATGGAAATCAAACAATAAGTCAATTTTTAATACCCTATTTTTATTTTCTACAGTTTAGTTATCAGAACATAGATTATATAATACCTTTATATCGAAGGTAAATGTGATTCATGTCTTATGGAAGACTTCTTACATGACTTTATCAGAGAGGATGCACATGGTGTTTAAATGACTATATTATATTTTAGTTTTTATTATTATTGTTTTATTTTTATTTTTTTATTTTAATTGTTCAAATACAGTTTTCTGCCTTTTACCCCCAGCCCAGCCCACCCCCAAGCCCTCCCCACCTCCTTCCTGTTTTTACCCCGCCTTGTTATTGTTCATGTTTCCTTTATACTTGTTCTTGCAAATCCTTCCCTTTTTTCCCTGAAATTCCCTCCCCTCTGGTGACTGTCAGCCTGTTCTCAATTTCATTGTCTCTGGTTATATTTTGCTTATTTGTTTGTTTTGTTGATTAGGTTTTTGTTAAAGGTGAGATCATATGGTATTTGTCTTTCACCACCTGGCTTATTTCACTTAGCATAATACTCTTCTGTTCCATTCATGCTGTTGCAAAGGGTAGGAGCTCCTTCTTTCTTTCTGCTGCATAGGATTTCATTGTGTAAATGTACCATAGTGTTTTGACCCATTATTCATTTACTGATGGGCACCTAGGTTGCTTCCAGTGCTTGGCTATTGTAAATTGTACTGCTATGAACATTGGGGTGCATAGGTTCTTTTGGATTGGTGTTTCATGGTTCTTACGGTATAATCTTAGCAGTGGAATTGCTGTGTCAAAAGGCAGTTCCATTTTTAGTTTTCTGAGGAAATTCCATACTATTTTCCATAGTGGTTGTACCAGTCTGCAATCCCACCAACAGTGAACTAGGGTCCCCTTTTCTCCACAACCTCTCCAACAGTTGTTTGTTGCTTTGTTTATGATGGCCATTCTGACCAGTGTGAAGTGGTATCTCACTGTGGTTTTAATTTGCATTTCTCTGATGGCTAGTGATACTGAGCATCTTTTCATGTGTTTCTGGATCCTCTATATGTCCTCTTTGGAGAAGCGTCTGTTCAAGTCCTTTGCCCATTTTTTAATTGGATTACTTGTCTTCTTAGAGTGGGTTCATGTAAGTTCTTTATATATTTTGGAGATTAAACCCTTGTCTGATGAATCATTGGCAAATATGTTTTCCCGTAGGGTTAGTTCTCTTTTCATTTTAATGGTGTTTTCTTTAGCTGTACAGAGCTTTTTATTTTGATAAGATCCCCATTTGTTTATTCTTTCCTTTATGTCCCTTGCTCTAGGGGACATATCAGTGAAAATATTGCTGCATGAAATATCTGAGATTTTCCTGCCTGTGTTCTCCTCTAGGACTTTAATGGTGTCATGACTTATATTTAAATCTTTTATCCACCTTGAATTTATTTTTGTGTATGGTGTAAGTTGTTTAAATGACTGAATTTTAAACCATCTTTCTAAGGTTGCCTGCAATTTCTTTGTATTTTGATTAAAATGTACATAACATACAACTTACCACTTAAACCATTTTTAAGTGTGCAGTTTAGTGGCATTAAGTACTTTCACCTTGTGTGAAACCATTGCCACTATCTAGCTCCAGAAATTTTTCATTCTCCCAAACTGAAACTCTGCATCCATTAAACAATGAGTTCCATTTCTCTTCTCTGGAGCCCTATTCTACTTTCTTTTTTGTGAATTTGACTACACTAGGTACCTCATATAAATGGAATCATACAATATTTGTCCATTTGTAATTGGATTATTTAACTTCACAAAATGTCTTTCAAGTCTATCCATGTTGTAGCATATGTTAAAATTTGCTCCCTTTAAAGACTGAATAATATTCTATTATTGTACCACATTTTGTTTATTAATTCACCTGTCAATTTCCACTTAGATTACTTCCACATTTTGGCCATTGTGAATAATGCTGTTACAAACATAGTTATAAAAATATTTCTTTGAGAGCCTGTTTTAATTATTTTCGGTATATAATCAGGAGTGGAACTGCTGAATCATATGATAATGTTATGTTTTAAATTTTTTTGAGGAACTAACATGCTGTTTTCCATAGTGGCTACCACTAATTTATATTCTCACTAGTAGTGCACAAGTGTTCCAGTTTCTACACATCCTCACCCATACTTGTTATTTTTTGTCTGTTTTTGTAATAGTCATCCTACTGGGTATGCAGTGGAATCTTATTATAGTTTTGATTTGCATTTCCTTAATTAGTGATATTCAATATCTTTTCATGTGCCTATTCGCCATTTGTGTGCCTATTGGCCATTTTTATGCCTTTGGAGAAATATCTATTCTAGTGCTTTCTTGATTTTTCAACAATCAGGTTGTTTTCTTGTTGCTCTTGTTCTGTTGTTGCAGTTCTTTATATATTCTGGATATTTCTCTTTATTATGTATGTGATTTGCACTTTTACCTCCCATTATGTAGGTTACCTTTCTGTCTGTTGATCTTGCAATGGGGTGCAGCCAGGGCCCCCCCCAAAGAGAGATTTGTAACGGGGTCCAGAACTCAGGGTGTCCAGGAACTATGAAAATATAGGATATCCCCACACCCACAAGTCCCATCTGTGGGATGAGACACATGGAGCAGGGCCATTGAGAGTTATTTTGCATAGAAACAGTTGGCCAGCTTCATACCTAATATGCAAAAACAGTTATTTAACATCTATAACAGCTGGCTACTTTCATAGATATGTTAAGTAGTGGTGGAAACACTTTGAGCCAGGGAGAAGAGAGTGACTTCGACCTACGACAAAACTGGGAGGAAACTCCCCCTGCTTATAGTGCCTGCGTGAGAGCTTGGAGATGGTTGGCTCCATGCCAATGGGCCATGCCTGCCTAGACTTAACTATGACAGCCCAGAAAAGCTGGAAAAATACGGAAGTGCTGACAGGTGTAGCCTATCGTGGGAGGAGTCGGAAATGGGGATGCAGAGGAAGATTCACTGACCTTAAAACCCAGTCACGGCAGTCATGTGAGTTGGAACCACATGGTTTTAGGGACTAATCCTGAAGTTTTGGGGCTTCCTTTACCCAGAGGATTAGAAAGCAGGGAAGCAAGACAATAGGTATGCAGAGCTCCTCTCTTAGCAGTTTGGAAGAATGCAGGAGAGCCGATGCAGGGCTAGAGACAGGGACAATGCAAGACCTTGCAGGGAAGGAAAGGGGTGAAAGGACTCATACTGGTGGGCCATGAGAAGGTGCCATGTGGTTTTGGATTCAGGACTGGAGATTGAGGTGATGTAGCTGATGATGATGGGAACCATAGGGGGCCTGCCAGCCGAGCATGGATTACTGGGAAGAACCGGGGGCTAGCTGAGCCACAGGCTTCTAGTTTTTTCCTAAGATAAGGTACCCCTGACTGGGCAAACAGGGGAAGGAAGGACTCTGTGTGTGTGTGTGTGGGGGGTTGTTTTAAGGGACTTTGGGATTTTAACAAAAAATATCATTACTCTTAAGTCTGTATAACTTTTGAATAAATAGTTTCTTTTCTTTTCACTAAACTCAGTCATTGAGAGCCATAATCCCAATCTCTAAGGGTGGCAGGCAAGGTGAACATAGTACAGGAGGACCCTGGGGGCGGGGGTCCATTCAATAACAGTATCTTGTCCTCTGCTCTCTCCACAGTCTATTCTGTAAGAGTAGTATCCTTTGATGTACAAACGTTTTTAATTTTAATAAAGTCATGCATGTCTTCTTTTTCTTTTGTTGCTAGTGCTTTTGAGGTCATATCCAAGAATTAATTGCCAAATGAATTTCAGTGTTATGTGGCTTTCCCCTGTTTTTTTTTTCTAAGAGTTTTATAGTTTCAGTCTTACATTTATTTCTTGATTCCATTTTGAGTTAATTTTTGCATGTCATGTAAGTTAAAAGTTCAACTTCATCCCCTTTGCATACGGATATTCAATTTTCCTAACAATATATGTTAAAAGACTATCTTTTCCCCCACTGAATGGTCTTGGCACCCATGTTGAAAGTCATTTGACAATATATATGATGGTTTATTTTCTGGGCTATCTAATCTATTCCATTGGTCCATATGTCTGTCTTTATGCCAGTAGCACACAGTTTTGATTACTGTAGCTTTGTAGTAAGTTTTGAAATTAGGAAGTATGAGACCTCCAACTTTGTTCTTTCTCAGGATTGTTTGGCTTATTCAGAGAATTCCTTGAGCTCCTGTATAAATTTCAGGATTGCATGGAATCTATAGATAACTTTGGGTAATATTAACTTCTTAATAATATTTTCCAATCTGCAAAACACATGATGTCTTTCCATTTATTTGTATGTCTTCTTTAATTTCAGCAGTGATTTGTATTTTTTAGTGTATGAGTCTTCTGCCCCTTGGTTAAGTTTATTCTTAAGTATTTTATTCTTTTTTGATGCTATTAAATGGAATTGTTTTCTTACTTTTCTTTTGGGGTTGTTCATTTTAGTATATAGAGATGTAACCAATTTGCCTGTAATTTTTTAAAGGGATTCTATTCAATGGATTAATCTACCCTATCACCCTCTTCCCTCTATGACTCTGCTCTGTTTTGACATAAAAGAGTATATAGTAGAAAAAGCCCTTGATATGAAGTGGTTTCTAATGTAGTTATGAAATATTTTACAGACTACTTCCTTTTACCAACCCCACTTCATGCAATGTTTTTCTTTTATGCTATTTAAAGTAGTGAGGACAAAGGCATAAAAATACACCTCTGGGCCCTTTTGACCTCATCCTTGGACTACATATGAAGGACTACTCAACAGTATTTCTTATATGGGTTTGGGCTCTACTAAGCCATTTTCACAATCTGTGCTAGATTCTTCATCTATCAATAATGTTCTTATTTTTTTTTGGTAGAAACCAGGGGTCAAGCTGAGTGTAGTTTCCACTTAACTGGAAACTAACACGATGTGACATTTCTCATTTACACCAGTTCTTGGAAAATATCAGTTGTTCTTCCAACCTAAGACTAGGTAAATCTTTGAATGAAGTGGTTGTGACATTCCCTCTGGTATTAAGTTCAAAGGCATCTGGGAACACTAACCTGAATATAGGGAAAATGTCTGCTATTTTCAAGGGTCCAGAAAGGCATTCTGTTTTTTGCTTTAATATGATTTTCTTTGGAGCTTGACATATGTCCTATAGATAAAATTTTATGTAACTTGATATTTTCCTTTAGATATAACCTCTAGGTAAAGTCAATGTTATTGAATAAATGATTCAATACAGGAATGTTGCACAACTAGTCTAATGACATTTTGAGCAGGAGTTGTCATTTTTCTGGGATAATTTGTTATTGAACACATTGGATTTCCCAAGAATATGGTCATCCCTTTTGCTGAGAAATAATAAAACACTTGCATAACTTGCCTTAGGTAGATAATGCAAATCTCTACTGGGTTATCTCCGTTTTCTCAAATCTCAGAAGTCATTAGTGCTGAGAGATTGACAGCTTGAATGAGAATTCTCCAAAACCAACTTGAAAACTCTGAGGTCCTAGAGCAATATTTCCGTGAGGGACGATTTGGCAACATCTGTGGATGATCTAGGTCCTTGTATAGGTCACAGCCCCTAAGACCTTTTTTGTCCCGTGGCTATGGTAAAGGGCTCGTGGGCTCCTGAGCAGCACATGCCTTTAGGAAGTCACATGTTTTTATGTCAAGGTTCATTGCTACTAGTCTGGAAGGGAGAATGACTAACAATAGTCATTTGGGAGCTCCCAAGTGATTCAATAAATAACGGCTTTGACTCTGAAGCATGACTTTGCTAGAATCAGACCAGAATGTAGGAAACAAGGGAATGACAAGGTGAACTTGTAGACAGTAAATAACAATTCACTCTGAGCCCTGCACCACACAAGGGGTGAAATCGGCCAAATAAGCAAGTCATTTGTCACCTTCTTTATATTATCAGAGCTTGGCCCTACCCCCCCATGGCTAATCTTCACACACAGCAGGAGGGAGAACCCCAGTTGCTAGACACAGTGGGGCAGTGAAGTATACTCCATTTTGGCTACTAGGTGAGCAAGGGTCTGATCTTAGATGACTGGCCCCTAACCCTCATTGGTGGTTGCTTGTGGTTTTCTTACCCTTTTCTTCCACAGCCTCATCTGCCCTCAGGGAAGAAAGCACAAGAATATGGAGTATGTGAACTATGTACATAGAGATCATCTTCTTCATTCAAAAAGTGCAATAAAAAAAAACTTCATAGAGATAAAGATAAGTTTAATCATTTTATAAACAAGTTACTGTGTTCAAAATAATTGTTCTATAGAAATGATCAAATTAGACCCTGTCAGATTATTCCTTAGAACACATTTAAAAATTAAGTACTATACAAATGAAAAGGAAAGAACTTTTTAGCAAGAACAGTTACTACAAACTGACCTATTAAGAATGTTCTTCAGTGACTCATATTGGAACCAATTTACGCCTTGGGAATTTAGCCATTTCTAAGTGATCAAAAGGAGGATACTTGTGTGGAGTTATTTTCTTCTTTGCTCTCAGATGTCAATAACTAAACTATAGTAGTAAGCAATAGGGAAACTTTAAAAGCAATCCAGACCTACTGAAAATGTGATTTACTTGAAGTAGTGACCAACGAAAAAATTAAGTTTGTACCAGTTGAGAATTTTTACATGTAATCATTTCATAATGTGTATATGTATCAAATCATCATATTGAACATCTGAAACTTACATGTTATATGTCAATAATATCTCAACAAATATAACTTATTTATATATAAGATAAAAGCAGAAATATGCTCTGGCCAGCAGAGCGGTCAACGGGGGCTCAACCACCTGTCTGGAGCAAATGGGTGAGGGGCACAAGAGACGCAAAGAATGGCATCAAGACAATAAGTTCTGATCAAGCTGCAAAATTTTATTTTCGGGCAAAGACTTATAAAGGGGGGGAAGGGGAAGCATATCGCTACTTGATTGGTGAGGGGTACACAAAGGAGCGCTTCTTGATAGGTTACTGCACGCATGCCGGGGTATGTGTCTTATACTCTGATTCATACTCTGCGCGTGCTCTTGGCAGGGGCTGGGCTAGCCTTAACTGGCAACAACAGGAAGACCAACCGCTGTGTCTTGTAGTTTCTGAGGAGCGTAAACCCCCGAGCTGATTGCATCAGCCAAAAGGCCAGATTCTGCCCAGCCCAGGTTCCCGACAGAAATATATAATCAAATGGAAGGTAAAAGATAACTGAATTTGAAATAATTCTTGTTTTTTAGTTTTACCTAAATTGACTTAATTAGAGCTAAGCAGCTTTTATTATTTTCATCTTCTTCTATTTCCCAGAAGCAAATATCTCATTTGGCCTTGTTCATGGTAGGGAGGTAATCAGACAAGCAAGCAGTCTGACATCCTCTTCACGTCCAGCCCATGGATCTCCTTCTGTGTCTCTGGAGAAAATCCTCAGCAAGATAATTGGCTGAAGAACCCTGAGGCATGAGCTAGTTTGTTTTGCAAAAAAGTAGACCATATCCCTCAGGAAAATTTTGGTTGAGGATAGAGCTCCAGAGTCCTTACAGTGCAAAGAAAGGTGTTTGCTACCCCAGGTGGACTTCAACAAAGGGCCCAGGCCTGCTATGGAAGGGGTCCCTGCTTGTTGGCATCCAGGGACACATGTAGATTCAATGTGACTACAGATATATGCATCCTTTACCATTTGCAGACACACCTCTGATATTGGTGATACAGTAATTATAATATTAGGAATATCATTACTCCTCCCCTAGTTGATAAAGCAGTTTAAGATTCACTCACCATGCAAGGCACCATGATTAGTATTTGAAATACAAATATGAATTTAATAATATAGTTTTTGTGTCCCAGGAGGTTGTAGTCTCCTCTTAGAGGTAAACATACAATATAATAAAGGACATATTTAATAAAGGTTAACAAAAAACAATAATAGAGATAAATAAAGAATGAAGGACAAGAGTGATTATGGAGTGGACAGGGAGGAGATGAGGGAAACTATTATAATGGAAGATGTACATGACGTAGATCATGAAAGATGAGTAGGAAGTCTTCCAAACACCTGAAAAAAGAAAAGACACAAGAGAGCGTGGTTAGTTTGTAAAAGTCTGAGAGTTCTATGTTGCTGGGGCATAAGCTTCATTGGCCTAGAGGAAAGTGAGGGGTGAGAACCAAAACTTGGAAAGCCTCATAGGTTGTGCTGAGCAATTTGCACTTATCTTTCACATGCTGGAGTGTCATTAAAGGGTTTTAAGCAGGAGAAAGTTATGGTCATGTTTGCATTTTAAAAGTTGACCCAATCAGTTCAATTAAAAAAATCCTTTTGAGTTGATGGTCGTATGGCATGTGAAAGTGAACTGGAAACAAGCAAGAGTCTCATTAGGGAGGCTACCTGGTAGACTACAGAGAGTGACCCGCTTGAGCCAGCAGGAGGCCTGTGGTTGTGGAAGAGTGGAACTGAGGGTATAAAAGATAAAAGATATCGAGGGCAGTACAAACCATGTGAGTGAGGATACAGTAAAAATATGAGTTTTCTTACAAGGAAATGATACAATATTTGTAGAAAGTTCATTGGTGGGAAATAAATAAAAAATATGTTCAACATGGAAAAAAAGGATAAAAGACATCTAGGAAGTGTATCACCAAATTTCAGGATATGAGGGGCCAGTGCCACTGATAATACCTTTAGTGGAATGTATGAGTGTTGGGGTGAGGTGGGGGTTGGTGGCCAACAGGCAGAGGAAAAACTGCAAAATTAACTCAGGAAATTTGACTTGGCTTTCACACGCCCCACTCTGACCGCAGCTGCTCCACTACTTTTCCAGTCAAATTTCAGCCCACTGCTCGATTGTTGGTCTCCACACCCACCATTCCACTCAGCTGCCTTGCCAAGGTCATTAAAGGAATCCTTGATAAATCAATCATGCCTCATTGTCTAGTGCCTCCCTACAGCACCTAACACCCTGGAAATCTCCCTGCATGAAATATTTTGTTTCCCTAGCTGCCATAGTACTCAATGTTCTTGCCTTTCCCCCATTTCTCTGGGTGCATATTCTAATTCTCTGTGAGCTCCCCTTTCTCTGCCTAGATCCTAGTTTATGCTAGGCTTCTTTCTTCTTTTTGTTTAATTTATTTTTTCTAGATTTAATGAGATATATTTAATATATAACATGTAAGTTTAAGGGGTACAATGTTATGATTTGACACACACATTGTAAAATGATTACCACAACAAGGTTAGTTAATACCTGTATCACTTCACATAATTACCTTTTTTGTGTTGGTTGAGAACATTTAAGGTCTACTTCCTTAGCAATTTTCTGGCATATGATATAGTATTTTTAACTATAGTCAACAAGGTGTACATAACATCTCCAGCATGTATTCATCTGGTAACTGGAAGTTTGTATACTTGGACCAACATCTCTCAATTCTCCTACCCGCTACGTGCCGGCAACCACAGCTCTTTGTTTCCATGAGTTTATCTTTTTTTAGATTCCATGTAAGTTAGAGCATACAACATAGGGGTTGGCAAAAGTAGGTTTACAGTTGTGAGGACACAAAACACACATTTTATCCTCAGTGTTATTTATTAATTATTCTATTATTTATTTGTAGTACAACAGTAAACCTACTTTTGCCACCCCTGTATTTGTCTTACTCTGTCTGAATTATTTCACTTAGCATAATGCCCTTTGTGTCCATTGATGTTATCACAAATAACAGGATTTCCTTCTTTTATATCTTAATATTATCCCATTGTGTATATAAATGCTACATTTTATTTCATTTTACTTTAGTATTCTTTATTGTATTTTTCCATTATCATTTATCCCTCTTATACTCCCCTCCCCTACGCACCCTATAATCACTGTATTCTTGTCCATGTCCATGAGTCCTTTTTCTTTTTTGCTCAATCCCTCCCCACCCAGCCCCGAGCTATCAGCCTGCTCTCTCTGTGAGTCTGTTACTATTTTGCTTCTTAGTTCAGCTTGTTTATTAAATTCCACATATGAGTGAAATCATACAGTATTTGTCTTTCTCCAACTAGCTTATTTCACTTAGAATAATGTTCTTCAGGTCCATCCATGCTGTCGCAAAGGGTAAAATTTTCTTCTTTTTTATGACTGAATAGTATTCCATTGTGCATATGTATCTTAGTTGTTTTATCCACCCATTTACAGATGGGCATTTGGGCTGCTTCCAGATCCTGGAGATTATAAATAACACTACAATGAACATAGGGGTGCTTATGTTCTTTCTAATTTGCACAGCAAAGGAAACCATCAACAAAATAAAAAGACAACCAACCCACTGAATGGGAGAACATATTTGCTGATACATCTGATGAGTTGATATCCAAAATTTATGAAGAACTTATACACCTCAACACCAAAAAGACAAACAATCCAGTTACAAAATGGACAAAGGACCTGAATAGACACTTCTCCAAAGTGGACTTACATATGACCAATAGACATATGAAAAGATGCTCAATGTTACTAATTGTCAGAGAAATGCAAAATAAAACCACAATGAAATATCACTTCATACCTGTCAGAATGGCTGCTATCAATAAATCAACAAACCATAAATGCTGGTGAGGATGTGGAGAAAGGAGAATCCTTTTGCACTATTGGTGGGAATGCAGAGTCAAAAAATTAAAAATGGATCTGCCTTATGACTCAGCAATTCCACTTCTGGGAATATATCAGAAGACACTACATTTTCTTTATTCATTCATCTTTCAATAGATAGTTAGTCTTGGCTATTGTGAAGAATGAAATGGGAGAGCAGATATCTCTTTGATATGTTGTTTTCATTTCCTTTGGATATATACCCAGAATGGAGTTCGTTGAGTCTTCTGGTGGTTCTATTTTCAATTTTGGGGGGAAATTCCATAGTGGCAGCACCAATTTACATTCCACAAAGAATGTACAAGATTTCCCTTTTCGCCAATTCCTCACCACCACAGTTACCTCTTGTCTTTTTATAATTACTGTTCTGACAGATGTACGGTGAGACAGCTCATTGTGTTTTGAATTTGCATTTCCCTGGTGACTAGTGATATTGAGCATTTTTTATGTACCTTCGGGTCATTTGGATGTCTTCTTTTGAAAAAATGTCCATTCAGTTTTTCTGTTCATTTTTTAATTACATTTTGTTGCCATTGGTTTTTATGAGTTCTTTATATATTTTGGAAATCATCCCTTTATCAGACAGATAGTTTGCAAATATTTTCTCCATTCCATACTTTGCCTTTTCATTTTGTGGATTATTTCTTTGCTGTTCAGAGAAGATTTTTAGTTTCATGTAGTCTCACTTTTGCTTTTGCTGCCTTTGCTTTGGTGTAATATTCAAAAACTCATTGCCAAGAGTTTTTAAATAGTACACCAGGTAAAGGAGTTCTTTTTCTAGGTTTTCTTCTAGGAATTTTACAGTTTGAGGCCTAATGTTTAGGTTTTTAATTCATTTTGAGTTAATTTATGTAAGTGGTATAAAATAGGGGTTCACTTTTATTCTTTTGCACATGATTATGCAATTTTTCCAACACTATTTATGACGACATTGTCCTTTTTCCATTCAGTACTCTTGGTTCCCTTGTCAAATATTATTTAACCGTATATTCGAGGGTTCAATTCTGGGTTCTTGATTCTGTTCCATTGGTCTATGTGTCTGTTTCTATACCACTGCTATACTGTTTTGATTATTATAGCTCTCATATTTTGCAATCTGCAGTTTGATGCCTCCACCTTTGCTCTTCTTGTTCAATATGGTTCTGGGTAGTATAAATATTTAAACAATATTATTTCTTCTGATACATGAACATGAGATATCTTCCCATTAAATTGTAATTCCTTCTATTTCTTTCATCAAAGTTTTAAAGCTTTCAGTGTACATATATTTTCCCTCCTCATTTAAATTTGTTTCTAAGTACTTTATTGTTTTTAATGAGATTCATTTTTGCATGTCTTTCAGATAGTTTGTTGTTAATATATAGAAGCACAGCTAATTTTGAGGTGTCAAATTTGTATTCTGTCACTTTACTAAATTGTTTTTTTTTGTTGTTGTTCTACAAGGTTTTTTTGTTTTGTTTTGAACCTGTAGGATTTTCTATGTATAAGATCATATCATCTGCAGACACATTTTTATTTCTTCCTTCATGATTTAAACATTTTTATTTATTTAACTTGCTTAATTGTTTGGACTAGGACTTCCAGAGCTATATTGAATAGGAGTGGTAAGAGTAAACATCCTTGTCTTGTTCCTGACCTTAGAAGAAATCTTTGTGAACTTTTGCCTTTGAATACAGTGTTTGCTGTTGGACTGTCATATGTGGTCTTTATTATGTTGAGGTATGTTTCTTTTATACCCAAATTGTTGAGAATTTTTATCACAAATGTATATTGAGTTTTGTATAATTTTTTTGCATCTGATGAGATGATTATGTGATTTTTGTCTTTCATTCTACTAATGGGATGTACAGCACTGATGGATTTGTGGGTTTTGAACCATCTTTTCATTCCAGGGATGAATCCAACTTGATCATGGTATATGATCTTTTTAATGTGCTGCTGGAATTAGTTTGCTAATATTTTATTGAGAATTTTTACATCTGTAGTCATCGGAGATATTGGCCAGTAGTTTTCTTTTCTTGTAGTGTCCTTGTCTGGCTTTAGTTTCAGGGTAATTCTGGCCTTGCAAAATGAGTTTAAGAGTATTCCCTCCTCCTCAATTTTTTAGAAGAGTTTGAGAAGGACTGGTGTTAATGATTTTTTAAATATTTGATAGAATTCACCAGTGAAACCATCTAGTCCTGGACTTTTTTTGTTGGGTTTAGATTAGGGATATAATCTCCTTACTCTTTATTGACTCACCTCACCGCCCACAAAAGTTGTGCCCCAAATATTTCTGATTGAAACAAGAAACAGCCTATTCATTATCAAAGTATCCCATATAACATTACTTCTAATCAGGAAAAGCAACCCACGGTAAGAGAAGCAGAGTCATGGAATTCACTGGCATTACCATTATTGAAAAGCATCGAGCCTGGCAGAGCTACTAAATGGTTTCCGGAAGAGTCAGTACGCTGCAGCGAGAAGACAACGTTCTAATAGATTGGACAGTATACAGAATACGCTTTGAAGCAGCACCCAATATGTGATACCATTTCTCTAATTGCCATAATATGTGGGTCTGGAAAAGAAGGGATTCATGTGGGAGTGGCTCCTCTCACTAATAAGCTTAATAACCTATTCCCAGAATTTTACTTCTAATTTCTACAAATTTGGCTTCTGCTGGTTTAAAGGTCTTACTTTCTGAGGGAGGAATGTTTCTACCAGGAGACATAATAAAGGGTATATGTATTGGGTTAGAAGTAAATATTGCCATCTGGCCATTGCAGGTCCTGATAATACTACAATACCAAAGACTAGTTAGGGAAATTGAGTCTGATTACAAAGAAAGTAAAAAGTTGGTTTCTATTATGAAATGGCATTGAAATGCAATATCTATAAGTGAGAAGGTTTTTCTGGGGCATCTCTTACTACTTCTCCATACATTAATAAAAATGAACAGAAAACTACTGTAACTCAGCAAAATAGAACAATTAAGAGCTCAGGCTCTTCAAAAATAAAAGTTAAGGTACTCTATCAAGTAAAAATTCCCAGCTAGCTTAGGTGCTGGCTGAAGGCCTAAGAATCATGGGATAAAAAGTAGAAAAATAAAGTTCCAAGAATCAACTATAGCCTTGCAACCAACAATGGAAATGAAGATTGTAGCAATTAAGCATATTTTTTCCTTGCTTGTTATATATGAATTTGCATATGTAAATATATTGTTATTATTCTCTTTATCTGTATTACATTGTATGAAGAACTTTACATTTTGTCTTTTATTATAGAATATTAAGGTAGGTTTGTAAAAAAATCTAAGAAAGTAATTAACAATTTCCAGAGATGGATATATAACTGGTAAAATCTTATATCTCTCCCTGTAGGATTTCATGTAATATAGTCTAGTCAGATTTCTGTAACAAAATACCACAGCTGGGTGGCTTACATGACAAATATTTATTTTCTCACAATTCTGAAGGCCAAGTGTTCATTATCAAGGTATCAGATAATTCACTTTCTGGTGAGAGTTCTCTTCCTGGTTTGTAGATGGCCTTTCCTCAGTGCGTGCTTGGGGAGAGAGAGAGAGACGGGACATGAGAGAGTGGGGGGTGAATCTCTTTATCTTCTTATGAGGACATCAGTCCTATCAAATTACAGCTCTACTCTTATACTTTCTTTATTATAATTACTTCTGAAAGACCCCATTTCCAAATACAGTCACACTGGGCTTGATCTTTTAGCACATGAATTTTGAGGGGGACACAGTTCAATTCACAGCAAATGAGAACACTGGCATTTGTACAAACAGCATCCTGTTGGAAGGAAGCATGAAATTATTGTTGTTATGGAGAAGTTTAAATAAAATTAAAGAATATATACAGTTAATATCTCTTATAAGTCTTCCAGTCAAGATGACAGAGTAGGTAATGCTGTGCTCACCTCCTCCCATGACCCGTCAAAATTACAACTAAATTATAGAACAAGAACCCTTCAGTACCACCTGAAGCCTAGTTAAACAGAACTCCTATAACTAAGGATATAAAGAAGAGGCTATGTCAAGACCAGTAGGAGGGGTGGAGATGTGAAACCGGCTGGTCCTACAACCACTTGTGGGATTAAGGATTGGGAGAGATATCTGAGCAGCAGAGGTCCAAGTCCCACACCAGGTCCTGACCAGGTTTCCTGGCCAGGAGCACTAGTGCTGGAAAGAGGAGGCCCCACAACATCTAGCTGTTTAAATCAATAGGGATTCTATCCAAGTGAGACCAAGGGCTTTTCTAGACCCAGGTGTCCTCCTACAGGGCTTGCACACAATTTATTGGTTCACAGACACTCTAATCTCCAGAGAAGGGATAGCAGCACGAAAAGCACCAGGGACATACAGGGAGAAACTGAATTGTCTGGCTTCAGAGGGAGGGTTTTAGGGGCAGCTCTCTCCCAGACAGAAGTGCTGGCAGAAGCCATTGCTCTTTGCTGAGACCTTCCCTTCTTCACACAGCAGGCAGGCACAGGTGGGTGCCATATCTGACTCTCCGTCAACTTAGTTAACACTTTGTCTCACACTGGTGATTACCTGCCCCTGCCCCCAACCTATGCAGCAGTCCAACCTTCTTTCAGCAGCTGTTTCTCACAGGCTGTCAGCCCTGCTCACATTGTGGACCTTCCTAAATCTCTGAAAGGTCTGCAGATCCCCCAAAAGCAATGACTAGCCTCAGGATGCCCTGTATCTCTTGCTCAGTGACCCTAAGCTCAGCACTATTAGCAGTAAACCTTGGTTGTAGCATATCCTCTCCCAGGCACCTCAAACTACAGCACAGGCAGCTACCAACTGCAGACCAATTACGGCTTCTACCAGGTGGCCTCAGGACAGGCACAGGAAACAACAGACCTGGGTCTGCGATGGAGTACTCCCAAGAGGCTCCAAAACCAACACCCCCTGTGCATGACTTCAACCACACCAGACCACCACCCAGTTCCACAAATGACACCTAATAGGTAAACTTGGCATGCACGAGAGCTCTGCTAAAGTGAATTCCACATTTTTGTGCAGTCAGCCCCTGCACAACAGCTTGTCTATTGTATTCACAGCCAGACCTCACAGCCAGTCAGCTTGAGGGCCAATTTCACCAACAGATGTGCCACAAGCAATCAAGGCCCAACTGCAACAGGAGAGCACACACAACTCACACAAGGGATACCCTTGGGGCACCCAGTATGGGTGTCCAGGAAGTCTGCACCAATGTGTCCCACAGGACACCTACTATATAAGGTCAGCCTGCCAAAACTGGGAGGTATAGCAGATCTACCCAATACATAAACACAAACACAGGGGGGCAGACAAAATGAGGAAACAATGAAACATGTCCCAAATGAAAGAGCCGAATAAAATTCCAGAAAAAAGACTAAACATAAAGTAGGCAAGCAATGTACTAGATGCAGAGTTCAAAACACAGGTTAGAAGGATGCTCAATGAACTCAGGAAAAGAATAAATGGACTAGTGGTATCTTACACAAAGAGATAAAAATCATTAAAAAGAACCAGTCAGAAATGAAAAATACAATAACCGAAGTGAAGAATATGTTAGACAGAATCAACAGCAGATGAGATGAAGCAGTGAATCAAATCAGTGATTTGGAAGACAAAGTAATGAATAAAACTCAATTGGAAGCAAAAAGAAAAATAAATCCAAACATAAAAAAAATGAGGATAATTTAAAGGACTTCTGGAACATCAAGCATAACAATATTCACATCATAGGAATACCAGAAGAAGGAATAATGACAGAAAACTTCCCTAACCTGGTGAAAGAAATAGACGTATAAGTCCAGGAGACACAGAGTCCCAAACAAGATGAACCCAAAGAGACCCAAACCAAGACACATCATAATTAAAATGATAAAGGTTAAGTGTCGCAGCCCGCTGCAGCAGGGGGGCCTCGCAAGTCAGGGTGAGGGATGATTTAACAGAGAGGTCCAAGACTCCGATGGTCATGGCGAGTTTATTGAGAGAGCGCAAAGCTTTTAAGCACCGTGCCTCAGAAGCTGCAAAGCGTATCCTTGAGATAAAAACTTACAAGTTCCCACAGAACAAAGTTCTCATTAGTGCATACTTTTCTCGCACCTGTGGAGAAGGCCCATGCCCTCCCCCTGCGCATGGGAACAACCAGATAATTAGCAGTTGGGAGGTAGCCTGGGCCCAGAACGGCCTTGAGGTTAGAAACCAGGTTTCCACACCACTCTCGCGGTGAGAAACCCTCTCCTTAACCCCTTATGGCCGCTGGGCCCCTACAGTTAAGGACAAGGAGAGAATATTAAAAGTAGCAAAAAAATTAGTTACTTACTTGCAAGGGAGCTCAGATAAGACTGTCAGCTGATTTCTCAACAGGAACTTCAGGCTAGAAGGGATTGGCACAAAATATTCAGTGATTAAAAATAAGGATCTACAACCAAGATTGCTCTACCATGAAAGGCTATCATTTAGAATCAAAGGATAGATAAAGGGCTTCCCAGACAAGAAAAAGCTAAAGTAGTTCATCGCCACCAAACTAGTTTTACAAGAAATGTTGAAAGGAGTTCTTTAAGAAAAAGAAAAAAATATAAAAAATATGTGTAATAACATGGCAATAGTCACCTATGTATCAATAATTACTTTAAATGAAATGGATTAAATGCTTCAATCAAAAGGCATAAGGTGGCTGAATGGATAAGAAAGCAAGATTAATACATATGCTGCCTACAAAAGACCCACTTTACATCAAAAGACACATACAGACTGAAAGTATAAGAATAGGAAAAGATATTTCATACAAATGGAAATGAAAAAAAAGTGCTGGGGTAGCAATTCTTATACCAGACAAAATAGACTTTAAAACAAAGGTTATAACAAGAGACATAGAAGGAAATTTTACATACAATAGCCAAGGTTTAAAAAACAACATAAGTGTACATCAATAAATAATTGGATAAAAAGAGGTGGTACATATACAATGGAACATTATCGGACATAAAAACGAATCTTACCATTTCAACAACATGAATGGACCTAGAAGGTATTATGCTAAATGAAAAAGTCAGACAGAGAAAGACAAATACCATATGACTTACTAAAAGTCTAAAAAGCAAAATAAATGTACAATCAAAACAAAAACAAACTCACAGGTACAGGGAACAAACTGATGCTTACCCGGTGAAAGTATGTTAGGGTTTTCCACGGGAGAGATGAGGAGGTTGCTAGGTAGGGGATTAGGGGTTGCCAGGTGGGAGGGGCATTAGGGGGTTGGGTGAAAAAGTGGAAGGTGTTATGAAGTACAAATTACCAGTTACAAAATAATCGCAGAGATGTAAAGTACAGCATAGGGAATATAGTCAATAATATTGCAATAAATATGTTTGGTACCAGGTAGACAGTGGAAATACCAGGGGGAACACTTCACAAAGTATATGATCATCTAACTGCTATGCTGTACACCTGAGACTAATAAAATATTGAATGTCAACTGTAACTGAAAAATAAAAAAATGAAATTAAACACATTATATCTCATAAACACTGATGTAAAACTCTAAACAAAAATTAGTAAATCAACTTTGAGTTATATAAAAATGTTAATTCATCAGACAAGGTGGGTTTATGTCAAGGACACAGGTTTTAACGTTTGAGAAGTAATGATTACAATTCATTTCAATATTATAATGAAGAAAAAATATGTGGTCATAGGAAAGGCACTGAATAATGCATCTAATAAAATTCAACATCTGAGGTCAATATATTCACAAAATAGTGATAGACAGGAACTTCATTAATCTAATTAAAAAAATGCCAAGACCCTGTAGTAAACCTCATACTTTATGGAAAAAGAAAGCATCCCCTCTAGTTCCCAATCTCACTACTGTTACCTTTTAAACTTAACATTGTAATGTGCCCTAACAAGCACAGTAAGGCAATAATTAAGAAAACAAGCAAATAAATAAAATAAAGATAATGTATAGTAATTAGAATGAAAAATGAAAATGTTATTTTCAGATGATATAATTATGCATATTGAGAATCCAAAATAATACATGGTTTAGCTATTAGAATTTTAGCAAAATCATCAGATACCCAAATGTATTCCTTCATATCTGTAATAAAAAATTAAAATATAATTTTAAATGACTTAATTTAAAATATCAAATGTATCATATTTTTAGGAATAAGTGAAATGAAATATGTGTGCATTTCACCAAAAACCAGAAAGAAAATTGTGACTCAGGCCTAAACAAATGGAAAGATATGACATTCTAATGGATTAAACACTTGAATTAATAGATGTAAGACTTAGAATTTACATTAATGGATTAAAGTTAAGAAAGCCAATTCTCCCCAAATTGATTTATAAATGTAATAGAATCCCAATAAAATGCTTCTTTAAAAATTTTTATTGAATTTATTGGGGTGGCATGGGGTAATAAAATTACATAAATTTCAGATGTACAATTTTATAATGTACATCATCTGCCTGTTGTCTTGTGTGTTCACCACCAAAGTCAAGTCTTCTTCCATCACCATTTATCCCCCCTTTACCCTTTTCTACCTCCCCTCATCCCCTTCCCCTCTGGTAATCACCATACTGTTGTCTGTATCTATGAGTTTTGTTTTTTTTGTTTTTTTTTACTTAATTCCTGCACTTTTTTCACCCAGCCTCCCAATGCCGCTATGCCTCTTCCCTCTAACAGCTGTCAGTCTTTTTTATCAATGAGTCTATTTTGTGTGTTTCCAGGTCTCTTTTGCATAGAATTTACAGGCTAATTCTATATTTTATTTGGAAATACAAAGGACCAAAAATACTGAAGAAAATGTTGAAAATGAAACAAAAAACAGGAGGACTTACTCTAGTGGATAACAAGATATATTACAAAGCTACTCTAATTAAGAGTGTTGTTTCTCTGCAAGGATAGCCAAGTATACCAGAAGAACAGAGCAGAACATCTGCATCATCCCTACATTTACACAGATGACAGATTTATGAAAAAAGTCACAGAGTCGGGCAGTGTGGGAGGAATGACCTGTTCCATAAAAGGTGTTGGGACAATTGGATATCCAAATATACAAAATGAATCTTGACCCATATACCACATCATACACAAAAATCAATTCAAGGTTATTTATAGACCTAAAGGAAAATATAATACAAATTTATAATATGATATAGGGAAAGTCATCTTCAACAGGACAATAAACTTATAAAGAAATGTTAGATAAATGGGACTACATTTAAATTAAGAAATTTTATTCTTCAAAACACACCTGTGTGAGTTTAGAAACAAACCAGAAAGTAGAAATATGCTTATATAGTAATGGGTGTGAATTTAATATTATATTATATATAAACAATGGCTGACTTTTTCCAGGCAGACCTCAAGGAATGTTTGGAAATAGTCCAGCCATTGTTCATATAACAAGAATGGTTTGCATGACATCACATAACCTGACAGCCAAGGTGAGTGGACTGGAATGCATGTGTGATGACTTTACTAGTCAGTGGGGACAGTAGATGCTGTTGAGTGAGCATGTGTACTGTGTAGTTGTTGCATTCAAAATGACTGAGTAAGTAGAGCAATAAATCTGCATCAAATTTTGCATTAAGCTTGAACATCCTCTGTGGCAATTATTGGGATGATTTAGAAGGCCACAGCTATGGGCCACTGGTGATTGGCAGCTTTATCATGACAACACACCTGCTCATGCATTATGTCTCACATAGTTTTTTTACAAAACATCAAATTACCCAGGTGACTCAGGCCCGCTACAGCCTAGATGTGGCACCCTGTGACTTCTGGCTTTTTCCAAAACTAAAAATCACCTTTGAAAGGGAAGAGATTTCAGACTATCAATGAGATTCAGGGAAATACAACGGGACAGCTGATAATGACTGGGAGAACTGTGTGAGGTTCCAAGGTGCCCACTTTGAAGGGGACTGAGGCATCTTTGTCCTATGTACAATGTTTCCTGTATCTTCTTCAGTAAATGCCTCTATTTTTCATATTTCATGGCTGGATACCTTCTAGACCAGAGAGATATGTGTGTGTGTATGCACACATATATACATACACACTCCCACAAATCAATAATTAAAAAGGCAGCCTTAGGAAAAATGGAGAAGGGCTCTTGAACAGACATCCATGAGAGGCTAGCTACCTAAATAGCCATCTGTGTTGAAGCCTTTTAAGGACAGACAGGTTCACTGAGATTCTGGCAGACAGAAGAAAAGTCGCGGAACCATGAGGAATGCCTGACATGTCTTTATTCAAGGGTGGGGCAATCCACACATGCTGTAAGCCACATGTTGTGCAGCAGGCAGCTACAACTCCCCTGTATACTAAATGCACATAAGGCAGCAGGGTGCCAAGGTATTGTATAACACAGCGTGATTCTGTGCATGCGGGCACATTCAAGGTTATAGGAATACAGTTTATCGGGCCCCGTCTCAAGGCTATGGGAATACTGCTTGTCTTAGTTGCCCAGACATCTGGGTGAGGGAGTTGACTGCCTCCATTTACCCTGCACCATCAGAAGGGCTAATTAAAAAAAAAAATAGTAGTAAAAACAAAGTATTAGCAAGAATGTGGAGTAACTAAAACTCTCACTAACTACTAGAAGTAGTGTGAATGGTATAACTGGAAATCTGTTTAGCAGTAGTTGTGAAATTCAAAAATGTACTTTCATGTGGTGATTGTGGGGGAGAGGGGGTGGGTAGAGGTGGCAGAGGGTGTCAGGAAGATAAATAGCAATGAAAAGATGCAATAAAAATAAAGTATAAAATATATTACTGCTGTTCCCCCCTAAAAAGAAATTTACATTCATTGTGTCCTGCCTATTTTCTACTATGTATGTATATGTAGAAATGCATAGATAATACAGTATATAGAAAAGAACATACATAGCAATATTATTTATAATAGTCTCATGGACATATCTTATTGACTATTAACAAATTGGAGAAGTAAATTATGGTATATTGATATAATGATAAACTAGAACAGCAATGAAATGAAAGAAATTATATTCAATAACATGATTAAATCTTGGAAACATTACCTTGAGTAGAAAAATCTATATGATACAGGGTGCGGCAAAGAGGGGGGCCCCAAAAGGGATTTGGAGTGGGGCCCAGAACGCAAGATTTCTAGGAAATATTAGAGAGACATATAAGATGTCCTCACCCCTTCCCCCACAGGTGTGAGTTGGGGGATGGGACACATGGAGCAGGGCATGCAGGGCTGTTTTGTACAGCCACAGCCTTGCAGCTAATCCATGGCATGGTCATTTAACATATCTATGGCCTTTGGCGGGTCACTTGGATATGTTAAATAGCTGTGGCCATGCTTGGAGCCAGGGGGATGGAAGTCACTTCCCCCCAAGATGTAAGTGGGGGGCAGGTCCCCCGAGTTACAGTGCCTGCGTGGGAGCTGGAAGAAGATTGGCTCCAGGATATTGGTCCATATCTGCCCAGACTCACGATGGTAGCCCAGTAAACTTGGGATAATACAGTGATGCTGGCAGGTGTAACTGACTGTAGAAGGAGTCAGGAATGGGGTACAGAGGAAGATCGGTGCGGGAATTTAAACCGAGACACGGCAGCCATTAAAGGGGGAACCATGTGGTCTTAGTGAGAGTGCAGACCCCTTTGCAGCTTTGGTGAAAGGGGGACCATGAGGTTTTGCCAGAGTGCACACTCCTGCAGCTCTGGTGGAGGAAAGAAGAGACTTTGCCTGGACAAATGGGTACAAAGAACTCTTGCCAGTAGACTGTGAGAAGGTGCCACACGGCTTTGGATTAGTTGGATATCCTGCCTGGATGGCGACATGGCTGATGGTGCCAGTGGC
>PVKM010019480.1:0-24296 GCA_004027735.1 Carollia perspicillata
TTGGGAAGTAATGCTCAAACTCTTTTGAAAGCTGAGATAGGTGACCATGCACCAGTTGAGAGAAAGAAGGCCCTGACTCCAGTCTCTTCCAAAATCCCTGTGAATGTTCGAAACGTCTAAAATCCCGATGTTCAGTCATTGCCCCAGAATTCCATTTTGGCTTTGAATGCAGCCACTTTATCTGTTGACGTGAACACAGTTGACGTTCTCCCCTGAAGTGACAGATTGTGTTCACTGAGCAGGTTGAATGTGTCACAGAAGTAAGCAAGTTTTGCAACCAATTCTCTGTCACTGAAATGCGCTGCCAGTGGTGACTGCTTTCCTAAAAGAAATGCCTGAACAGCTCTCCTAACTGAAAAGCTGTGGCTACTGATCCTCCTTTAGAAAGCCATCTCACTTCTGTGTGTAAGAGAGGACGTGTGTGCTCTGCATCCGTCTCCTCACAGAGCTGCGTGAACAGACGTGAGTTAAGGACATGCACTTTAATGTGGTTGATAATTTTAATGACATCCTGCAAAATGTTGTTAAGTTCAGATGACATCTTTTTGGCTAGGCGGCATTTCTCTGTGGATGGCACAGTGTGCAGACTCACATTCAGAAGTGATCTTTCTGACTGTAGTAGTGAAGCCAGAAAGCCACGTGCTATCACGGCAGCCACTTCGTCTGTGCATATATCAGTTTTCCTGCTATGCAATCATTCAAAGACTTGAATAGTTCTGCAGCTGTGGCGTTGGCTGGCAACAAAAGTGCACATAATCTATCATCATGCACATCCTCCTGAAAAACATATTGCACAAAACAAGCATTGTTGCTTTGTTGTCAGCACAGGTAGACTCATCAACCTAGAGTGCACACTACAGTGCCTCATTAATCCTCTCTAACAATTGTGTCTCAATATCCTCTGCCATTTCATCGATTTGTCTAGTTATGGTGCTAGCCGAAAGAGGAACACATGCCATCTTTTGAACTGCAGCTTCTCCTAAAAGTTCATGACAAAAGTCCTTAGCAGCAGGCAGAATCGACTCTTCGCCAACAGTAAGGGCTTCTTAGCCTTAGCGATGTGGTTAGCCACTAAGAAGGACGCTCTCAGTGCAGACGCCTTGGATGAAGTTGTGGCCTTCAATAACTGCTTTTGTTCTGCATGTTCACATTTGTCTCTTTTGAAAAACTCCAAAGGTTTGTGTTTTAATGGAGGGTGCTTGGTCTCCATGTGGTGAAGCAGTTTGAAGGTTTCAAGGCTTCTTTGGATAGCTGGTCATCACATATTATACCAAGCGGGCTTGGAAAATGTGAATCACCTGTGGCAATGAAGTAGGACTCTCGGTAATTTATTTTAAATGCAGCTTTCTTTTGTTGGCAGTCTTAGCATCTTCTGCTGTCTCATCATTGGGTCTTTTCCTTTTTCAAAGAAGTTCTCCAGCAATATTTGTTTTTTACTCATTTTGGTTAGGGTTAGCATGTGGGCTTAGCAAAACTGACTGAGACAAATGAACAGTGCAGGAAAGAGACACAGATGGACTTGGTAAATAAAGTAATGGGTGGGTCATGCATGGACTGAATCAAAAGTCAGATTCTGACTTAAAGCTTGCCACCAGATGCAGCTTAGTTGTCACTTGCCACTCACTGATAGGGTTTTGATATGTGTGCAAGCAATTGATTTATTATAGTCTCTGTGCAGTCAAACTCCTCTACTAACAATGATCTGTATTTGCAGCCACTCCCCAGTGCTAGCGTCACGGCCTCGGCTCCACTTCAGATCATCAGGTATTAGAGTCTCATAAGGAGCATGCCACCTAGATCCCTTGCATGCGCAGCTCACAGTAGGGTTCGTGCTCCATGAGAATCTAATGCCACAGCTGATCTGACAGAAGGAGGAGCTTAGGCAGCAATGTGAGTGATGGGGAGCAGCCGTAGATGCAGATGAAGCTTTGCCCACTGGCCCACCATTCACCTCCTAATATGTGACCTTGTTCTTAACAGGCCTTAGACCAGTACTGGTCTGTTATCTGGGAGTTAGGGATTGGTCTAAATAACTGTTAAAACTTTTGAAAATTGTTGTGGCTTATAACATGGCCAAGAAGATAAACACATAGACACTTTAGAATTTGAATTTATGCGTATGTATACATATACATTTACATTCATAATTAAATTGTTAAGACATTGTAGTCAAATTATCTATAAATTTACTGGTAATTTTTTCCACTTATTTAATCAGCTGTTGAGAAAGATACTGTATGCAAAATGTTCCTGCTATGATTTGCGGTATATCTGTTTTATTATTTACTTTTCAGCTGTATGATTTTGTATTGAATGGTGTGAAGCTATGTTATTTGGAATACATATTTAGAAGTATTATTTAGTTGAATAATTCTATAATAATTTTATGATGTCTCTCTTTATTGTAATATTTTTTATGTAAGTCCCCTTTGACATTTGTAAAGCTACGCAGTCTTATGTTAGGGTTTGTGTGGTATGCTTTTGTCCATCATTTATTTATAATTTATCATAGTCTACATAATTGTGGGTCTTTTTAAAAAGATTTTATTTATTTATTTTAGAGAGATGGGGAAGGGAGGGAGAAAGAGAGGGAATGAAACATCAATGTGTGGTTGCCACTAGCACACCCCATACTGGGGATATGGCCCACAACCTAAGTATGTGCCCTGACTGGGAATCAAACCAGTGATGCTTTGGTTTGCAGGCCTGCACTCAATCCACTGAGCCACACCAGCCAGGGCCAAATTGTGTGTCTTTTGAACATACCATGTAGTATGTTAAAAATTTAAATCTGTGAATAAGAATATGTGTTAGTACTACTCACAGAGATCAAAATATTTATATTCTTTATATTCACTTATTTTCTTTCACTCTTTTTCCTTTCACTTTCTACTTTTCTTTTTACTTTTTACATTTTTTTACATTCTAAGTGTGTCTTGTTTTGGGTTTTTTGCTTCATCTTAAATATTTTCTCCTGACCTTGCTTCCAGTTAGTCATCTTGTTTTTCGTTATGTCCACTTTAATACTAACTACATATTCTGAAATTTGAATTTTATTCATTGCATCTCCAAATTATATACTTTTTACTTTATATAGTTTTATTGATTTTAGTTCCCCAAGACATTTTATATATTACCATTGGTTTCCTTGAAAACATCATTTAGCTCTAGATAACTTGTAGATAACTGCTACAAGTGTGGGCTGTTTCGGGTCTACTTACATTTTCTGTTGTTTATCTTTTCTTTATCTCTTGATATTTGTGGTGGGTTTTGGTTGAATGATGGGCATGAAAAAACATTCTGGAGTTCTGAAAGATGCAGTGTTACTTCAGAAGAAATTCACTTTACTCACTTTCGATCAGGATAATGGCAGATAGATAAGTAGCTCACCTCACCTGAGATGAAGTGAAGGATTCTGCAATGCTCTATCTACCTCTGATGCACCCCGATTTTTTGTAGAGCCCTATAGAGTCCTACCTGATTGCAGAGGTACTCATCAGGGAACCCCCACCTTGGCATGTTCAAAAATGTAACATTCTCATCAACAAGAAACTTTGAAAAACACCACTCAGTCTTTCTCCACCTTCTTGCTCTGCTCCCTATCATTATGCCTAGTTCATATAAATACATTTATTTTCTAGGAAAAAAAAAAAACACCATAAGGATGGACTTAACTTCTAGGAACCAAAAGCTGGTATTCCCAAATTTCAGGCTTCTTTAGCAATTCCAAATGCCAACTTCAATATTTTATTTTATTTTTATCCATCATAGCTGATTCTTTACCAAGAGTTCTGTGTCTGGGAACTATGCCTCTTTCCGTTAAAAATTGGCAAGTCCTATGAAATACAACATTCCCGAAGGATTAAAATATACTTTCAATTATCTAGCTTCTCTCACTATCTATGGGAATAGTCCCGCCAGAGTGGAAGTTCTAATCCCGTGTTATAAATCTTACTTGGGTCAAACAGATTGAGAGTCGAAGTGTGTTTTTGCAATAGGTAACAGAGAAATATTAAGTGATCATAAAGCATGATTTTAATGAAACCACCCACCATGCACTATGAATAAATGGCAAAAAAGTGTGGAGATACCATGTGCCAAAGTAACATTTTGAAATGTTCGGATGAAAACAAATGGGTGGGGAACTTGAGGAACAGAGGGGGCCAGAGCTTTCATTAAATTACGTATTTCAGTGTTAAAAATCATGTAAGATGGACCAGGTTTGATATCGGGAACAAGTTAAGGGTCAGAAGTCAAGAAAGTAAGAGCAGTGCTGCCAGATAATATTAACCTTGACTTTCCATGGTTTTCCCAGAGGGTGCACAAGTAAAGGTCTGTGTGAGGCACAGGCACTGGACAACGAATGGGCCACTGCCCGAATCTGCAGCTTGTGAGAGAATAAACAGCGCCCACCTGGGAAGGATGGAAGGACACTAACATCTTCAGGGGGTTTTCTTGTTTTCTTTTTCCTCATGTGTTATAATCAAACACACTGGATACAGAAAGTCAATAAAAATAACATTTAAGAATAGAGTCACTAAACCAAAAATCTCATAATTAATATATGAAATTCCCCCGTGTTGTTTGTCTCAGGTCTAAATTCCTTCATGAGTAGATGGAGTAAACATTAATACTAAACTTTTTGGTTGTAGAGTTTATTATCTACATGGTATTATGGACATTTCTGTGATTGTATTAATTGTCATATTAGATTTGGAATATAATAAATGTTACATATATTTAGCTATTACTAAATGCATTTGTTTGGGACATTTAGCAAATTATCATGAACCACATAGTGACTGGAAAGCAGTTGTCTCTTATCCAGAAAGGCACATGTTATTTCCTACAATGAATATGAGAAGACGTGCATTACAAAAAAATATTAATTAGAAGACTAATTTTTCCAAATTGCTTTGATCAACAATTAGAAGTTTGGAAACAGATTGAAATAAGCATTAATTGGATATGACTGTTAAACTCTAACCAGTAGGAAGAACTATCATATATGATACATAATTAGAACAAAAGTGTTGCCATTAACAGAAAATTTAATTAAAATTTTGGGTAGACAGGGAAAGTTAGGGTTTCAACATATGCATTTTGGGGGAACACATGTTTAATTTATAACTGAATGGGAATACAAAGATGAATAAGAAAGGTTCCTATAAAGCAACCATTGTAGGGTTTGACTAATTATCTGTGAAGAAAAACAATACACAGTGGTAATAATAGCAATAATTTAACAGAGTAATAATAATCAACTTTCAAAAATAATGAAATGGCAAATAAATGAATTTATACAAAGTGAATCATTAAAATTCCTCCGCATGTGTGAATAATAAACTTAAATACCTGGGGTCCCTTAGAAAAATGGGTACATTGAAATGATAACAAAATTATGTCTGGAGGTTACTTAGCATTTAAAAACGATATTTTCTGTTTGTTTATTTATTTACTGATTTATTTCTGTTAATATTTTCAGGTATTAAATGAAAATACCTGTGTTTTTTTCTCAAATGACTTTGCCAAGGAACTAAGTGTGACTTTGTGTTGCTTCCTTTTGCCTCAGGGGCAATGGAGCCTGGGAGAGCAGATGGTGTAAACGTATCAGCGGTTAACCAGGCGTATCCTTGCCTCCCCTGGACTGTGGCCCCTCCACGGCACAGCGCTCTCTGGAGTCAAGCCTCGCTGGCACACAGCTCTCCCTTTTGAGTGTTTTCTCCACTTCTTATAATACTACTATACTTAATTTATTGGTTAGAAGTTTATTTCTGTAAATAACTTTCATTAGTTTTCTAAAGAAAAGCAGAGAGCTTGGGGCAAATATTATTAGTAAAGTCAAATCTTTCATGTATATTTGCATATGTGTAAAATTTCCAAGGATAAACAGCAGGTACTGACTTGATCAGAACGCAGATGCAAAGGAAATGTGACATTTCAATACAATGACCCAAACTATTTAAATCAAGTCCTCTTTATTTTCTTGTGCATATCTACAAGCATTTATAAAAGGTAATATAAAGTATTGTAGAAATTGTGAAATTAAATTTAAAATTACATGATATAGAACCTAGAAAGAAAAGAACTAAATACTTCCACTGAAGGTAGAAAGCAATAAAAATATTGTCTAAGTTTTTGGAAAGGTAGGGCACCATTAGATATAAAAAAAGACACTAGAGATACAATAATAAAAGAAACCATAGACCCGGAATACAGCAACAAAAGACCATGATTAGAAAAAATAATAAGTAATTGTAATTCTTATGTATACTTTAAAGTAGAAGTACTGGTTGTTATAAAATTTTAGGACAAGAGGCTTGTCCTAGTTGAGTGGTCAAAGACAGGTTATCATTGTTAGAAACATATAAAGTCAAAGTTAAAGGAACAGAAAGAGTAATCAGTAAAAAATTCAATGAGTGAGTGCTTTCCAGGCAGATAGGACAGTATCTGTCAGGGTCATATATGAGGGTCATGAGTGTTCCCTGTGAAAAAATGGCAGCAAAATCTGATTATGGTGAACAGAGGAGCTATAATAAGTCTGCACTAGTAAATCGGATCAAACATAGAGTATACTCTAAGAACAGGAGAGCACTGAAAATATTTGAGATAGAAAAATGACATGCTTACATTTTTCTAGCATGCTACTTTGTTTTCTTTAAAAATATTTTATTATACACAATGTCAAATTATCAAAAGCTGGCAAAAGTTCAACTATTTATCAATAGAGTAATGAATACGTAGCTCTTCAGAGAAAAATAATACAGGCCATAACAGGAATCTATCTAAAAAGAAAAAAGACACAAAAAAGGAATGAATTAAGGTATAATAAAACCTTTTATTATTTTTACTGATCAAAAAGATAACTATTTAAACTAATAATAGTAAAACTTCATCGGGTGATTAGAGCATATTGATAAGTGAAATGAATGATAGCAATGACATTAGGGATGAAAATGAAGAATTGGGAATGCTTTTTTAAGAGTGGACCTGCACTATCCATGAAGTGGTATTATGTTATTTGCAGGTAGACTTAGGTCAGTTGTAAATGTAAATGGAAAATTTTTTGTTAATTATTGAAGATTGTAAAAAAAAAGAATAATCCATATGTTAACAGGGAAGATCAAATAGAATCATATAAAATTCACAATCCAAACAAAAAAGGCAAAAAAAAACAAGAAAGGGAAAAAAGTAAGAAAATATCCAATCAATAGAAAACAGTTATCAAAATGGAAGATATTAATCCAACATATCCTAATTACTTTGTACTTTAATGATCTGAATATACCAATCAAGACAGAAATTGTCAAATGGGTAAATAAGCAATATGCAATTGTATTTTATTTATAAGAAATAAATTATAAATAGAAAATTCTGATAGGCTAAAGGTAAATATATGGAAAAATATACCAGACTAACATTAATAACAGAAAACTAGAATATCTATATTAACTACAGAGAAAGAAGACTTTAAAACAAGGAAAGTTATCAGGTATCAAGAAGGAAAATACATAATGATACATGGTGAAGTCTTTAAGAATTTCTAATAATCATTAACATAGATGCACCTAAAAACTGAGCACTGATAATAGTTGAGACTTAAGTGTAAGACCTGAAACCATAAAATACCTCCTAGAAGAAAACAGGTAATAAAATATTGGATATTTCCCTTAGCAGTATTTCTTCAGACATATCTGTTTAGGCAAGGGAAACAAACAAACAAAAAAATAAACTCAAACTAAAAATGTTTTTGCACAGCAAGGGAAATCATCAACAAAATAAAAAGACAACCTACTAAATGGAAGGAGATATTCACTAATGATACATCTGATAAGGGCTTAATATCCACAATTTATGAAGAACTCAGGCAACTCAACACCAAAAAAACAAATATCCAATGAAAAAGTGGGCAGAAGACCTGAATACATGCTTCTCCAAAGACAACACAGAAGAAACAGGTGGCCAATAGTCAAGTGAAAAGATGCTCAACATCACTAACCATTAGAGCAATGCAAATGAAAATGACAATTAGATGCCACATCACACCTGTGGAAAATCTATCATCAACAAATCAACATACAACATGTGTTAGCCAGGATATAAAGGAAAGGGAATCCTCCTGCTTTCTTGGTGGGAATGCAGATTTGTGTAAACACTGTAGAAGACAGTGAGGAGTTTCCTCAAAAACTTAAAAATGAATTAGCCTGAGGACTTAGTGATGCCACTTTTGGGTATATATATATCTAAAGAAACACAAAACACTATTTCAAAAGAATATATGCAGCTCTATGATCACTGTAGCATCATTTATAATCACCATGATAGGGGAGCAACCCAAATACCCAGAAAAAGCAATGGGGGAAAAGGTGGAACAACTGTAACTGAACAATAATTAAAAAAAGATGGGTAGATAAAAAAGTAGTGGTACATCTATACAATGGCATATCTCAGCCATAAATAACAATGGAATCTTACCATTTGCAACAGCATGAATGGACTTACAGGGTATAATGCTAAATAAAATAAGCCAGATACGGAAAGGCAAATACCATTTGTTACCATTTATTTGTTTAGTCTAATTAAACTAAATAAACAAACAAAACTGAAACATACTTATAAATACATAGAACCAACTGATGGAGTCCAGAGGGTGGGGTGTTAGGGAATAGTGTCGGGGGTGGAGTACTGAGTAGTACTTCTTAATCTCATGAATAGTGATATAAGGGAAAGTACAGGGAATATAAAGGGTCCCATAAAAGTAAGGCTCGCTGGTTGTTAGGTTAATAATGATAACATGAGGATAATAATTTATAGTTTCACTTTGGACATTTCACCTAAAATGTTATATGGTATGCTTGAGTGTGATATTGTTATGTTATCAAATTACATGGTTATGATTTTGTAATAATGAAAAGGGCATTATTTGTGCCAGATCCTGTACTTAACAATGGGATTATGCTCTAAGAATCCTGAAAAAACAATTCAAACAACCCTATGCACCCCAATGTTCATAGCAACATAATTTATATTAGCCAAGTGTTGGAAGCAACTTAAGTGCCCATCAGTAAATGAGTGTATCAAAAGACTATGCTACATTTACACAATGGAATATGATGCAGCAGGAAGAAAGAAGGAGCTCCTATTGTTCACGGCAGCTTGGATGGATCTGGAGAGCATTATACTAAGTGACATAAGACAGGCAGTGAAAGACAAATACCATATGATCTCAATTATAAGTGAAGCCTAATCAGCAAAACAAACAAGCAAGCAAAATATAACCAGAGACATTGAAATAAAGAACAGACTGACAGTGACCAGAGGGGAGGGGGTAGAGGGCTAATGGGGGAAACTAGAAGAAGGGTTGTCAAGGAACGTATATAAAGGACCCATGGAGAAAGCCAAAGGGGATAGGATTGAAGGCGGGAGGTGGGGACTGGTGAGGTGGGGGAGTGGTGGGGAAAAATGGAGACAACTGTACTTGAACATCAATTAAAAAATAAGACTGAAATAGGTTTTAAACAACAATATTGTAATCATTCTCCGTGGTGCCAGGTGGGCACTTGAATTATCAGGGGAAACGTTTTTTAACTCACATGAATGTCTATCTGTTGCACTTTACACCTGAAAATAATACAAACTCATGTTGAGTGCAGATAGGAAGGAAGGAAGGAAGGAAGGAAGGAAGGAAGGAAGGAAGGAAGGAAGGAAGGAAGGAAGGGAGGGAGGGAGGGAGGGAGGGAGGGAGGGACCAAAGGGGGAGAGGGATGGAGGGACGAGGAAAGAGAGGAGGGAGGGAAAAGAAAAAAAGAGAAAAGAAAATAGAAAAGGAAAAGAAAAAAAAGGAGAGAAAATCAGCAGAAAAAATGTGATTATAAAGGATCATAAGGAAATTTTGGGAGGTGATGGATGTGTTCACACTCTTGATCAGAGTGATAGTTTATAAATTCATTCACATGTCAAATTGATTAAATTGTTCAGTATAAGCATAAATAAAATAAAACAAGTGAGCCAAAAATGGAAAGACCTACAACAAATAATATACAAATCCACTGTGATATTCAGAAACTTTAAGATTCATTGTTCATTGATTTAGAGATGACAAGACAAAAATCAGAAAGACCTTACTTTTCTACAAAGTATTCTATCAACTATATCTATATTATATTTTTGAATACTCCATTGAACAATTGTATTATACATGTCCTTTCTTAGGTCTGATTGAATATTAACCAAGATAAAATCTATTTTGAAACATAAAACACACCTTATCAAAATTTTACCAAAATTAAAAGAATAAAAATCTTATAAAGTACAGTCTCAGATTCCTGTGAAATAAACTAGAAATCCCTAAAAGAAGCTGAAATATTCCCAAATTTTTGAAGCTTGAACACCCCACTTTTAAATAATTCATAGATCAAAGACATTTCCAAAGTAATTAAACAAAATTTTGAACTAAATTAAAAAGAAAACATAACATTAAAATTGGTAGAGTGCAAAGAGAACAGCACTTAGAGGAAAATTTATATCATTATATGCATATGTTAGAAATGATGAAAGATATTAATTAATAAACCAACTCCCACAATAGAAAAAAACAAAGAAGAGAAATTTAAGTCTAAAACAGAAGCAAATACATGTAAAATTAGAGCAGAGATCAATATAATTGAAAACAAGAAAACTATGGAGAAAAAAAGCAAACACTTTATAAAAAATATTAATAAACCTCTAGCAATGGTCACAATTAAAATAACAGAGCGGATGTAAATGAACAATATCAGAAATAAAAAGGATATTTTCAATATCTATTCCATGGACACTAAAAGGGTAATAAAGAAAAGCTATCAACAATTCCTTGAAAGACACACACAAAAAAACTAATATCATACAAGATAAAATAGATGATCTGAATAGGCCTATCTCTAATAAACAAATCAAACCAACAAGTAATATCTTTCTATATAATAAAATAAGGTGTTTTGGACAGGTAATTCATTTAAAAAGATAAAAAAGGAAAACAAAAGAAGCAAATATTTACACATAAATTTTTATATAAGTTTAGCTGTAATAATCAAAAATGGAAACAAAAAATGTCCATCAATAAGTAAATGGATAAGCTGTGATATACACATAAAATGAATGTCACTAAAAATAAAAAAGTAATATGTACATTAATAAAACATAATTATTTTCAGTTAAAAACTCAGACAAAAATGCATATTTTATTAATTCATATATTGCAATCTCTAAATAATGAACACATATATAATGACAAAAAGATCAGTAATTGCCTCAACATAAGGCAATCAGATAAGAAGTAGGAACAGATTGTAAAGAGTCCACAGGGAACTTTCTGAAGTGATGGATATAATCATTATTTTGATTGTGGTGGTGGATGGTGTTTTGGATGCATATGGCTATCAAAATTCAGAATAGTATTTACTTGAAATATGTACGATTTACTGTTTAACATTTATACCTATAGTGTAGCTATAAAGTTGAAAAAATGCCAACATGAAAAACTAACTTCTTCACCACTTACTCATGATGTGACATTTTAAAAGGACAGGGTGCATTAAAATAAATTCTAGATATATGGCTGCTAAGGTTTATGAAACTACAGAATAAATCAGTAGTAGCACATGCACCTTTCTCTCAATAAAAAATATGTCCTGTTTTTTTGTGGGGGGACATAATACTAAGTAGCTTATGTGGAAAATATTCAGTGAAAATTCTCCTTACATGATTTCCATCTATATAATTCAGTGAGCGTTTTAGTCACTGGGTGGGTGAAGACCACAGGGAGCGCAACACCATGTTGGAGCAAGCAGCACATAAGTGACTAAGGCCCCATTCTGCTTTCAAGGAGATGCATGGGTTGACTAGAAAGAACAGAGATAAATCAGAATACGGGGCAGTAGGTGCCACGACAAAGATGTGATCAAGTAACAGTCATGATCAAGGGCTTTGGAAAACACAGGGGAGAGTACCATGATGTTTGATGATGCTTGCTGGAAAAACGTGGAATTGATGTTGAAACTTGAAAGAGTTGGATTAGAGTTCCCTGTGGTGGGTGGGGCATTGAATAGTGGTTCTAAACAAATGAAATAGTATACAGAAACAAACACAAACATTAAGTGCTGTTTATTTTAATGGGTACTTTGTTTAGATGCTGCCGTATATAATACCTTCTTTTTTATGGGAAGTATAATTTCATTTGTGGAGGAAGAAGCACACTAGTAACACATACTATGTTTTCAATTAAATGCAACCATGATTAAGTATTTATAAGTTAGGATAGACATTAAAATTTTGGATAATGATTTAAACTTTTAAATTTTAAAGAATGATAGTGTATACTATCTTATTTGTTAATCATTCAAATATGATAGAAATTTAAAGATGCCTAATTAGTCTCAAGGACAGGTAGAATGGGGATAACTTTTCTAACAAACGTACTTATAAGTACATGAGATTTTATTATTAAATCCCATTTTTTATACTTAGCTGCCATTATACGGGACTGTGAGCTACAGTGTAATAAGCAGCTGGATTTGCACAAAGATCTGGATATTACGAAGAGAATCTTTGTCAACTAGTGCTGCTGAAGGAAGGCTAAAATACATGCTGCACTGATCCCTGCTGTTTTACGACTCCTATAACTGCACTTGTGAATAAAGATTTCAAAAAATTTTTAATTGTATGATAATTAGCAAAATGAAGTTTTTCTTGATAAAACTTTATTGCACTCTAGTTAGTACTTCATATTATAAAGTATAACCCCAATAACAAGTAGAGTTAAAATGGTTTAGTATATGAATGCAAAACAAGTGTTATTTGATCTTCCACTTAAACAGTATTAAATTGTCTTAATACTTATCCTTAAAATATTTGCTAGTAAGCTATCCTTTTTGTATAACTCTCTAAATACTGCAACACATCTCCCTTAATATTGCTATTAAACAGCAGCATTTTCCATTATATCTATTTCTTAATAACTATTATAATTGACTTAAAATTCCTGTAAGATAGCTGATGCTGTTTTTGTTATTATTTTTATTATTATTGGCACTAGTATTTATAATAAATTATTTATAATTAGGCATATTAAGAATAACTGTATATTTAGGTATAGTAAGTATCAAGTAATTCAGTTAGTTTAATTATCTAAGTATGTACAATGGCAAAACCTACTTCAAAGAAGCATGAGTCTTGAATTAAGAGTTCCTTTGTGTTGATTACAGTTTGGTATTTTGTTCTGCATGAATATGCAGCATAAACTTTTCATATAGTGCAGAATGAATAGAAAGGCATCATAAAAAAGTATTATAGTATTAAGGCCTTAATAGAACATCTGGCATTCATATTATGTTTATCAGTGTTAAAAACACAGTAACACAGTATCCCTCATGTTGACTTTTGACCTTATGTTTTCAGCATTACATACAAAATGAATAAAATAAACAAAAATAACCAGATAGAACAGTAATGTCAAAAGGGTCAGTCTATTTACTGAAAAATGTTATTTATATTTGTTAATATATATTTAATGTCTGCCTTAATAAAACGATTATATATTTAAACCACAATACACCAATTTTTACCTATCAGGTTAAAAATATACTTTGCTAATTATCTAGTCACCCCTCTATATTCCTAATGGAAATTAATGCTTTTAATCAGTTAAGAACAATTAATGAATTCAACATTGTATATTCAAATTTGTAATGCTTATTTTTATGAAAATTTTAATTTTGAAAATTTATATTTCAGATTAATATATATGAGACTATTTATGTTCACAAATAAATTATGGTACCTTCATAAATGAATGACTATCTAATCATTTACCAGTCTCAGAACACAACGCATAATGCATTTTAATGCAGAATAAATAATCCAATCGACACATTAAACTTTTTAATTCCAAATATTTTCTTAAATTTAAAGATATGTATGCACTTTTTACAAAACATAAAATATAAACAAATAAACAGGATGATCTTGGTATCTAATTATAAACTAATATAAAAGAATTTTTAAAGATATAATTGTATAAAAAAGATTCTGTACATGATGCAAAATACTATGTTTTCATGTAAGAAAAGGGCGGGTATGCATAGCTATATATTTGTAAAATATTTGGGAATATGCATAAAATACTTTTTCATTATTTTGAAATGTTTAAATTGCAATAACATGTATGCAGAACACTGTGTTATAATTATGAGGAACTCAGTGCGTTGCTGCAAAATGAACACATGTACATTCACCCACATCACAAAGCAGATGCTATCGAAACCGAGCAGTCTCTGTGCCTATTTTCGTAATCATCCTCACCTTTCTCTCCAGAGAAAATCACATAAGAAAACAATACTGTGGAAAATGATACATTACCTAGATAAAATTTGATAAAAATCTACATTTCTTATCAGACACTTTACCAAAGATCAAAGGAATAAACTCCTAGAAAAATCAACAATTAAAATGATGGGGACCGGGAAGACAGAATGAGTGATGGAGAAGGAATTTCTGTCACCCTTAATACCAGCATTCTCAAGCATCCTGGATTGCTTTAACTATAGCCTAGTGGTTATGAGTGAAAACACCATTTCAGACTGTCTTTTTGAGTATAAATGTGGGCTCAATACCTTATAGCTGTTCAATTTAGATTTTGATGAGCCAGTGTGTTGATTTATAAAATGATGACATATCATTTCATATTAGCTTTCCATGAAGATTAAATGCATATATAAATATAAACATATATGTATGTTTATAAACATATGGAAAAACATATTCATGTAAATAAATGTAAAGCATGTGCATAAAAATGCAATGCATTTATATTGCTCAAAGCATTTGTGTGTTAAGCATTCAATAAATAGCATCATCATCGCCATTTTTATCAGATCAGCTTTCTGCTAATTGTTCCGTATATAATTTAGAGTAAAAAAAGGCTTGCAGTGGGCACTAGGCAATGTTTTTAGCAGCTGAACTCCAGGTAAACTTTTTAAAAATGTAGTAAAAACATTTAATATAAGATCCATCCTTTAACAATTAATTGCTTACATGTACAAAAGTATTATTTACTATTGTACAATGTTGTGCAATGGAGCTCTAGAAGTTCTCCATCTGCATAACTGAAACTTTATACCCATTGAAAAGCAACTCAGTCTATGATTTAAAGCTGCAGCTACTGGGTTTTGCTTGGGTGAATGGAAACCTCTACACTCCTGTTTGTTTTTTTCTTCCTCAATTATTCTGTTCTCCTTGATGCCCAGTTCATAGACTCTGTTTAAGAGAATGACTGTTTCTAAAACAACCTCCGTTCTTACTGCTGATATCTAAAGGCAGAAACACTTCTCACAATCTTGATTCCAGGTTGTCCAGTCTCCATATGCATTTCTGAAGTGCATCCTCAGGTTGCTGTTTGAGGACTGGCGTATTTTTTTCCCTAAGGAATTTCATGAACTCGACCTCCATTCCAATTGCAATATTATATTTCTAAAGTATTTATACCTTATTTCTTTCTATACTTCCCTTTTTTTACTTGACAAGACCTGATGTGAAATGTGAAATGCTGTATATGGATTTAGTGGACAATGCCAGCTAAGTCAGATTTTTATTATATCATAAAAGAAAATGTATTAATTTTTTACTATAATAAGGGTTATCATACACCTGTAGGTGAACATTTCCAGATGAAAGCCTGGATCCACCCATTAGCAAATGTCAATGTCAATTATTGATTTATCAAATTGCCAGAGCCCACATTTATCAGACTGCAGTTAGGTTTTATTGGCAGCGGGGGAGCTAATTCATTTTTAAGGCCAATTTCTTGACTACATCAATGTGCTCTGAGACTGGACCATGCACCCTTATTTTGGAGTACTTGCTTAAAATATATGAATCATAGCTATTAAAATAATTATTATAGAATTTTAAAAAATAAGATAGATCCAGAATACTCATTTGTACATAAGCAATATAAGTAGTTACCATCCCCCTTTTATTTCAATAGATCTCTGAATTTCCAAAATAAGCCTTTCAATTGTATGTCTTAGAATTTAAAAAAAAATAATATCAAGGAAATGTTGAATTTTTATAAAAGATAGTTATTTTGTGAAAACATTCTGACAGAACATCAGTATGCATTTAGTGCTTTTACATTGGCAGGTAGCAATTCCATTTTCAGACTTGGGATATAACCATAATACATGGTGATAAGAATAATGTTCCAAAGCCATCTTCACATAAGTGAGAGGCTTACAATACCTTATTATATGAATTGTCACTTAATGAAAAATTGTATAATGCTTTAAGAAATGGGGAAGAGAAGTGATATAAAATACATGTTATTAATTTAAATCACTATCAATCACATGGCAATATGAGGATTTGAGTTTCTGAGCTGAACAAGAAGAGTTATTAATAAAAGTTTAATACACAGTTGAAAAAGAAGGATTGGGAAAAGATAAACTTTTGTTCAAAATGTTATTGTTCTCTTAATATTATGATTGAGATTTTCCTATCTTTAGTCATTCTTGCTCTGAAAATGCAGCTTTCTACATATCTTCCCCCCTCCTTAGGCCATAGCTTCTTAACTATACTACTATCAAAAACAACATTTCCCTAATTGGTACATATTTTTATTTAAATATAATTATATAGTAAACTTTGTATTATTGATTTTAAAGACAAACCAGCATCACATATTATAATAAAGATAAAAAATACATTGATAATAATATCAAATAATTGATTTTTAAAAATTAATACTACACAAAATATAAATGTTGATAAGCAAATAATATTAAATCTAGTCAATTTTCATAAATTTATAATTGAGAAAAGGTAACAATGGAAATAATGAGGTATTTTAATTTTTTCAGTAATATGAAAATATTTGGCTTGATATGGTTATGTTTAATGGGAAAGTCAGTGTGCTAAGATGTGACTTCACTTCTTAGATTTGATGCTATAAAACACCAATATTCCAACATAGTTATAAAATGCAAAACATATTTATGAGCTTCATTTTATTGCATTGGACTGTGAACTTAATATTCTAATCCAAATGACATAAATGACTTTTATTTAAGAAATCTCTGGAATAGACTCTTCCAAAAATGTCAGGTTACTTAGTAATATCTTCAAACTAATGGAAATATAAAAATATTTAATATTTATTACCCACTGTCATAAGGTTTGGAAAATATTTGCAAACCAGTTTTTGTTTATTTATTTAAAACATTTCCAAGAAAGCATGCTGATCTTATTTAAAAAACAATTATATTTGTGCTGGATGAAAAAGATGTGCGGATCCTCAGAGACAGCCCCAATCAGGCTTATGATCTTAGTGACTGAAGTTCCGTTTCAGAAATTGCTAAAGTTCATCTCACAATTCAATTAAAGGAATGAATCACGTTAATTGAAAACCAAAGACTTTCTTGATTAAAAAAATGTTAATTAGACAATGCCTTCAGAGGCTGGAAAATTGTTCAAAATTCAGTGATCACTCTGAACTATGTAACACTTTTAACAAATCTATTATAACTTTAAGATTTCATGCACACAGTAGCAAGGTATGTTGTGATTATAATTTAGAGTTTGCTGCTTGTGCAATGGCTTGAGTTCATTAGAGGACTCACTTACTGAGCCTGGAGCCCTGTAATTATTGCTTGTAAATTATGTTTGGCATCTCGTAAATGTGGAATTTCAAATAAATGACTTAGGAAATGGGACTAAATGAAATGTTTTCTTGGACAATATGAAAAATTAGCAAAATTGGCAATATTTGTAAACATCTCAACTTGGCTTAACATTATTGATTCTGCCATACTTTAGTTAATCAATTTTGCTTCTGTTATCAACAAATATTCATGCTGCTGTGGTAGTCTGTGTTATGTAAGATAAATCCATTATTATTTCACTTTGTTTCTTTCACCTCTGGTTATTATTTCAGTCTTGGTAAATTTTTTGCTCCTTACTTTGACAGCTTTGGTGTGTAAGATCGAATTATACTGAACTTCTGTGTGTCTATCTCACATGTAAGGAGCCCGGAAGTCACTACTCCATCCTGAAAAGTATAAATCTAAGCAGACTGAAAATCAAGTACTCCTCTTGGGTCCATAAAATCTGCCCCCAGGATTGGATGGGTGACAGGCAAAAACAACATCAGATGACATTCTAAATGGCAAGGTGCAGTCCTTTGTGTCCAACACAGTAGCCACCAAAGGGGCTGCTCTGAACTGAAGTGCACTCTAAATCTAGACTGCACAGTAGCTTACAGAGACAGTATGAAGAATATACTTTAAAATATATCATATATGATAGTCATGTAGATTAAATGTGAAATAGCCATTTAGAATAACTTGGCTAAAATATTAGAGCTGACCCATTGACAACATGAGTTTGAACCATGTGGGTCCACTTGTGTGAAGATTTTTAAAAATAAATATATAGCCAGACCTCTGTATCCCTCTGTATTCACCCCATGGATGAAAAATCCCTGGGTTTTTCATCCATGAATTCAACACACAGTATTTTCAATTCATGACTGAGAATCTGCTAATTTGAAGAAACAACTGTATATGTGGTTCTATGCCGTTTCATATAAAGGGCTTGAGCATCCACAAATTTGGGTAAAGGGGAGGGTTATGTGTTCCTGGAACAAACCTCACACTGATACCACGGGAGGACTGATTTTGTGGGGAGTCAAAAGTTATAGGTGGATTTTCAACTTCAGGGTCATCGGTGCCTATAACCTCACCATTGTTTAAGAGTCAACTGTATATTAAAATTAATCTCACCTCTGCCCTGGCTGGTGTAGCTCAGCGGATTGAGCACGGGCCTGTGAAGCAAAGGGTCGCCGGTTTGATTCCCAGTCAGGGCACATGCCTGGGTTGCAGGCCAGGTCCCCAGTAGGGGACACGTGAGAGGCAACCACACATTGATGTTTCTCTCCCACTCTTTCTCCTTCCCTTCCCCTCTCTCTAAAAATAAATAAAAAAATATTAAAAAAAAATTAATCTCACCTCTTTTTTTGTTTTTTAATTAGCTACTGAAAATTCAAAGTTACATACTATTTCACATTATACAAGGTGTGGAAAAGTAAGCTTACAGATGTTTGTATGGGAAATAATATAATATTTAATGAATACTGTTATAAGAATAAACTGTGCTTCTGTGTACTTGCAGCTGTAAACCTACTTTTACCTCACCCGGTATTTATATTGGACAGTGCTAATCCAGTCCATTTCATTTGACCCAAAGCTATAGTGGGGTGTAATATTAATTAAAGAGTTTAAATCCAGATTTAAAAAATTCCCTGCCATGAAGGAATCTGATGCAAAAGTCTTAGAGCCCAGGAATCAAAACAAAAAAGCAAACAAATATAACAATAAAGCAACCTTAGTTGAGGTGGATGCACTGCCACATATGAAGAAAAACACTTTCTTATGTAGAAAGATAATTTTTTTCTCTATCGTTAATGCTTAAATACTGTTGTATGTGCCTGAAGTGATGTGTAGATCTATTTCTAGTATGTTCAATTTAGAATTCACTTTGAAGTAGATATGGATAAGTAGATATAGATATAGTAGGTAAGTGTCCTAGCAGCACTCATTTAATGATCTTTCTTTATCTCATTATGTCACAGTGTCATTTGTAATCATACTATTCCAGAGACGCATAAATTCTCCCTTATTGTGTTCATCAATACTTGGTCTACTGATAGTAGTTTTAATCACAATGCATTTTGTTTAGCTAATATCAACAAATATCTTATGTAACAAAGCCTCTTCCATTATTCTTACTTTAATATATTTTCTGTTCACTTTCAATCTGTTTATTCTTCCAGTTCCTGATGAAATTCCAAACCGTTTTTAATTCTCTAAAATTGGCATCACTTGCTCTCTCCCACCTGTCTGACTACAAAAAAAATTGTAATTTGAATACAAGTACATTTGAATTATAAATTAATTGAAAATAATTAAAATTTTTACACAAATACTTGAAGACAGTCAGGAACCTGGCATAATCCACTAGCTTCTGTATTGTACTACAAATACAGATGATTTGTACTACAAAGCTGATGATTAAATTAATTCTTTTGCCAAAGAAGCGAAACTATCCCAATGAATTTTCTCAAGGACTGCTTTTGAAGAATTACAAGAGAAGTAACTTTTCTGTCAGCATTTCTTCCAGCACATGGATTTAATGGAAAGACCTTATAGAAGTGATTATTCAGCTTATCAAGAGAACTGAAGCCATTCTGCAACACATTCAGAAGGTAAATTTGGATTAAAATATTAGGAAAAATATTTAAAAATTTACTTTTCATTTTTTAAAATATCAGATTGAGTACCAAGACCTCTGTATAAATTTGTCAGCACTATCAAATAGCAAACTAGTTAATTAGTTGTTTCCTCTCTGAAGTTTACAAATATGTGCTTGGATAGAGCTATGCCCACAATTCTCTATTATTCTACATATTGCATTCTAATCATGGTGAATATGTGACTATTTACAAATGTATGTCACATCCGAAGTTCTACCTAAGCAGGAAGTTTTATCTTTGACATTCCAGCCAGAGCTACAATCCCATTTTTTTCCCAGAGAACTGTCAATACCCGTCATACCCATTTCCCTTTGTTCCTTTTCTTAACAAACATACATTATGATACTAAAAAATTCTTACATCTCAACATTCCAGAAACATCAACAATCTTCATATTGCCAAATCTGAAGATCGGTTCTTCTCCCTCATCTTACTCAATTGAGTGGCATTTGCAGTGCAGACAACTCAGGCTTCCTGACCCGCATTCATGTTGGCTTCTAAGACATCATTCTCTCTCAATTCTGCTTCTACAAGTGCCTTTGGATTAGAATCACTCCTTTGGATTTCAGATCACTAAACTGCACTCAGCTCTTGGCTGGCTTCTCATCTATATTTACAGTCACTCTCAAGGTGACTTCATGTGGCAAATGGCCTTAAATTTCATTGTACTCTGATCTCTTCTGAAATGTATAACTCAATCCTGATATCTCTGAAATCTGGAATTTCTATACCACTATGACTCTATCTCTGCATGGATGTATAATAATGATTTCAAACTTAAGTTGTGCTAAACAGAACTCTTTGTTTCTACCCTTTCTAAATGCAAATTATGTTCTTTTTCTTGACACACATTGATGTAGTCTTTTCATATTTGGCAAATATCAATTTCATTCTTCTGGTTGCTCAGGTCTTCAAACTAATTATTTGACCACTCTCTCTTATCACTCCATTGATCCACCAATAATGGCTGGCAGCTCTACCTTCAGATACATCTGGAATGTGTTTTACAATCTTTTGTGACCAAAGGAATAAAACAACCATCATCTCTTACTCTGACTATGGCAATCGTTTCCCAAATCTTTCATCTCCTCTTACCTTGGTCCTACAATGCCGGTCTACTTCATACACAGCTCGTTAAGTCACCCATTAAAAATGGAAAGCAGCTGCGTCTCTCTTTACTGAAAATCCTCAGCTTTAGTTAAAACTAAACCATTGGCTCTCCTGGGTCTCCAACTTGGAGAACTCTAACATACCCACTTTTCCCTTTGCTTCCTTGGCTCCCTCCCCACAGGTGTAATTATGCAGAGAAGTTTCCCAATAAATACCCTTCGTGTGCACAGGTCTAAACATTGCTTTCTGAAAAACCCAGTCTGTGACAGTGTCTAATGCCTGACCGTGCATTAATTACCATGGACAAATGTCTTTGCTGTCATATTGTAATGATGGGAAGGCATTAAATATGTTTTTAAATTTTTTCTAATCTATCCTGTCATGTGCAAAAATTACATCCAACTACATTTTATACTCCTGAGAATGTGTATAACATCTATAAAAATGTGAGCCTCCCATTAGAATTATGTTTTTAAAACAACAAATAAATAAACATAAGTTGAATAAATACTGGGTCTCACTAAAAAAGCATTCCACAATCAGCGTGTAGAGTGTGCTGGGTTTTTGTTGTTGTTGTTTGTTTGCTTGTTTTTGAAAGGGGTGAAGTGAGTAACTGGTGAGAGTGGATTGGGGACATAGGAGAAGATGTAAAAAAAGAAAGACAAAATGTTCCTTTATTTTCCTATTTTAACGAATAACTCTCATAGTGAAAATGACATATATATATATGGCATTTCATACACACACACACACATACACACACCAGATATATATACACCATATATCTATAAAATTTTGGGCTGATAAGCTGCTTGTTTCAGCTGCCTTGGTTTGTTCATCCTTTACTGTCCTGAGGTCTTCAGTTCCTATCTGTTTGCCTCTTCTGTTTTTCCCAGCTAATTTTCCCTGTTATCCTGCAAAGAGCAGGAGTGATTAGAAATATTAATTAAATAAATATGAGGAATAAGGAAAATAAGTATTTTCCTTGGCTATCTTGTTTCATGATATTCACTAGAAATCCTCTTGACAAATCTCTTGAACATTTAAAACAAAATCTTTTCAAACTTTGACATCCTCAACATTGGCTTTGAGCTCATTTTTAGGTCACTATTGCCTTTCATGGAAATTTTATGAAAGGTATAGTGTTTCCAAGTTGCTACAATTAATAATATAGCCTCCATTAAAAAGACCTTGGAAAGGAAAAGTCATGTAGTAAGTCTCAGGAAACATTTGAAAGTTGACAAGTATAGTACATTTTTTGTAATTTTTGTAAAAACAAACAAAAAATGAACAAAACTTTTAGTTTTGATTTCAGTGACATTTGTATCATAACCTGCTTGTTCTTTATTATTATAGAAGGTTGGAAATTATGTTTTCTTTATCTATGGAATTGTAAAGTGTGTATGCATGTGTATTTTCTTACAAAAGCCTATTTTACAAATAGAACACAAGTATATTTTCAAGTAAATATTATATATTTTAGTGTTTTCTTTACTAAGTATATTTACTTCTGGCCTATTGAAAGACACACAATACCACCAGAAATATCAAGTGGAAAACGACTCTTTCAATTGCCTCCACTAACAATTTCAAACAATGACTGCATCCTATTCAGATTGTTTTAAATTTGAAGCACTCTGAATCAAATGGCACGTAAGAGAGATGAGCAGTGAATGTTCAAAGACTTTTCAAAGTTATTGCTATTACAATATCTAACTTGGATTGTCATATCGATTATAGCTAAACAATAAAGCATACCCGCAAGCAATTGGATGTGTCTGAGTTGATGACTTACTTTGTAAGCTTCTGATAGTAAAGTTCTGTTTTAAATAGTGGCTTATAATAAATATTATGCTGCACCTTTGCATTTACCACAGACAGTTCAAAATACATCATAATAAAAATCGTACAAGCATTACATAATACTATGTAGAGCATAGAATTGCAACTTCATCCTCAAGATGTTTATAAACATTTATACATTTAGTTTGAACTAAAAAGTACCAGAAAATATTCTATATTTTGAACATATTAAAATTACCCACCATGTTACCAATAAATATATCTAAAGAATACTTTTGTCTGCATGTCACTGTCTTTATTTCTACTGCAAGAAATCACAGAAAAGAAAGATATTTTTCTATGTACATTGTATCAGCAATAAAGAACAAGTTAATTTTAAGTAGCTGAGTAAAAGTTCATAAAAAGTGGAGTTTTATGGGGTCTTTGTAAAACAGTGTAGGAAATTCACCAGTCTTAAGTACTGGATGCAATTCTGTTACATTCTGGGGAATAATGGAGGGCAGGTGTAGAGATAGAACAGAGGGGAATTATCTCCGTAAGAATGGACACTTGATCTTACAGATTTGTACATATTAAATGTATATCACAGGCATTTACGCTGTGATACAAAATAGATTAAGTTCTATACATTCTGAGTAATACAGCAGCTGAAGGGAGGGTGTGTAATGGGGTGCAGAGTGAGGGTCCCTGAAAACAGGAGAAAAATCCCTACAATTTTTGATCGGGGGAAGGAGGAGGGTGGGTGATACAGGGTTTAAGATACCTTGCATAACAATGGCAAGTTAGTAGTCCTGCCTTCCTGAGGAGAAGCAGCTGCTGCTTAGGGTGAATTGAATTGCGTAGTGACTGTGATAACTGCTTAGAGGCTGGTGACACAGCAGTTAGGGGGCGCTTACATAGAGCCTGCATGACAGGCAGGCCGCAGATGCCCACCCCTGAAGTCCATGCATCACAGGGAACTTTTGCCCTGACTAGAGATGGCATCCAAAAGAAGGTAAAAGATACAGGGGAAGTGGCAAAAATGGCAGACATTCACACATCA
>PVKM010019481.1:0-24179 GCA_004027735.1 Carollia perspicillata
CTAACAAGAGAACATTCCCTATGCCCAGTCATGGGTAAATTACCATAAAACCGGTGAATTTATCAACAGTTCAAGTGGAACAAATTCAACCAAACAACTTTTACAATTGTATTTTATAGATTAAATGAGTACATTTTCCATCGAAACAGGTTTTTCCAAGGTTAGTGGTCATCACATGCTCAGTCTGGGAAATGAAACCAAAACCTTATAAACAGCCTTGGGGAGGCAGGCCCCTGGCCCCGCTGTGAACGGTGGACAGGGGGCAGCACGACCACCGGAGACAGAGCCCCCTCGGATTGAAGCTGAGGGAAGACCTTTGCCCCACCTGGCCTGTCTCAGAACGAGGCTCTTTGTTCGTTGTTCTCCTTTGATGACCAGAGCGCCCATATTCCCCTGCCCCTCTTCTTCGTGTTACTGAACAGCAGTAGACGCACATGAGAATGTCAGTTCTCCATCAGTGTGGACAAGTAAGATTCTTTCAGCCCAGTGATTCCGGTCAGATAGCATGGTGACCCACTGGTTGTTCTGGACTGAGGCTGAATCAGAGTTTCATATTTATAACTTCTTTTCCACAGTGTTCAATAGATATTTGTTGATTGACTAACTGAATATTTTGCCATTAATTAGCTCTGTATCCTTGGGCAAATTTCACCAAACTTTTCTAGGCCTCATTGTCCTCATCTGTGCAATTCAGTTCGATTGTCATATTTTTCCAATTATTTTTAGTAGTTGAAACCCTTTAGCAGTTGAAACCCTTTGGTAGTTGAAAGACTTTGTTTTTCAAACAAAGTCTTAGGCAGAACCCAATATAGCAAACAGAAAAATGTGGGCTGGGTGTAGGGAAAGCAGGTTTGGGGGTGCTAAGACAGCTTGCTTCACCTCCTCTCTCCCACCCTCGTTTCTGTGAGCCGTTCTACTGAGCCTCGGGACTGTGTGAGGTGCCGTCTAAAAACCACTGTGCCACACAGCCGTGTACTTAACACCGACTCCAGACTCGCAAGGATACATTGCTGACTGGGACCAGAGATCCCCAACCTATAGACTCTTCATTAAAGAGGGGAAAGCCACCCAGGCAAATTAAAATAAGACGTTTCTTTCCTCTGGATGGAATTACATCACTTATCCAATGTCAGTTACTTAGTTCATGCTAACCAGAATGGGAAACTATGTATTTTTTGATAAATTAACGATGAACATGAACATGTGAACAATGAACATGGTAATGTAAATTACAATTGTTAGTAGACAAAATTTCTCAACATATTATGAACGTGGAGGGGTTTAGTAAAAGGAATCCTCGGGAGTGAAAAGGTTGAGAATAACGAATTCTATTTCCTTTCTTTTCATACAAATAAAAGCAGGCGAGGAAAGGTCAAACAGCCTGCCCGGCCCCTCACAGCTCACTTAGCGGCCGAGTCTGCAGCGGAACACCGCACTCCTAATTTCCAGCCCAGCACTCTCTCCCAGCCATGCTGCACTCCCACATAACGTCAGGCATTTATCTTCATGGGCAGGGTTCATGGCCACACAGCTACAGAGTGATAGAACATCCTCATTATCTCAACAGGCATTCTCCAAATCCCTGGTATCTGAAGTTGTATAGGAGAGTACGAGTTATCATAACATAGACTTGCTTACTTATCAAACGACTGATTATAAAACCCATTCAAATATTCCATCTCCATTCAACATTAGCATAGATTCTCCCCTTCCAAAATCAACTTCTTTGTCAGGTCTCTAGCTGATGACCGGATTTTCATACATATTCGACAATACAGTACATTGCAATGCAAACAAGCTATTGTACAAAGTAAAATCATACATCCTGCGAAAGATAACTTTGATGAGATTTATGAAAGAAGGCCAGTGCGCTTAGTCCACAGGGAAAGAGAGGGAGAGATGGGGTAATATGGGAGAGGCAGACAAAGGGCAGATCAGGGAGGGCCCTGTGGGTCTCGGTGGTTTTCACTCCACTGAGGGGGACTGGGGACGGAAGTGACAATCAGATTTCTCTCCGCACTTGTTATTCTGACCAGGGAAACGCACTAGACTATGCGATCTTGTCATTGTATTTCTGTGACTCCGTCCCACAGCGGCAGCTCCCCCTCTACGAGGTTGTTGACTGTTGCACTGTTTGCAAGAGCAAAAAATGGACCCAGCTGTGATGTTCAGCAAAAGGGACCTGGTTCCACCAACGACGGCATGACGTGCAGCTGTACAAATGAACGAGGAAGATCTCCATGTGCTGACTTGGGAAGAACTTCAGGACTTACTGGTAAGGGAAACCAGCGATGCCCTGAAACAGTGTGGAGCAGTGTGTATGGCGGGCTACCTTGTGTGTAATACGGTGGGAGATGTATTTGTACGTGTGTGTAATACGGTGGGGGATGTATTTGTACCTGCTTGCGTCTGCCTTCAGCATCCCAGAAGGGAGCGCTTATCCTTAGGAGATGGGGGAAGGGGAGGAATGCAGACGTCTGCTCGGGACTTCTCTGGGCCCGTTATCTCTATAGCGTGTTAAATTTCAGATCACGCAAATGAGCGCCTAATCCAAACACATTTGAAACTCACCCTGGCTGCTCTGTGGAGAGTGTAGGGACGGAAAGGTAGAAGCTGTGAGACCGCTTAGGAAGTTACCGACATGGCTCAGGCGCGAGCTGGCGGTGGCGGCGGCGTAGGCAGTGGAGCTGCTGGTGGGGAGTTGGTTTGGGGGTGGGCAGCCGACTGGACTTGTCGATGGTTTGGATGGAGTGTGTGAGAGGAGCGGAAAAGGACGTCAAGGATAATTCCTGATATTTGTCTTGGGCAACTGGGGGAGAGAGGGTCGGGCAGAGGGGGCACAGGCAGGGAAAGCCGGGAATCGGGGGCTCTGTTTCCAACACATTAAGGACATGTCTAGGGAGAGTTTCCCAAAGCTGAGTTCAATTACCCGTGAGTTCAACTTAAAGGATTGAGAGACCCTGGTAAAACCGATAAAACCCTCACGTAAACTTCTGTCTTTATTTTCCTGCTGCACAAATAAAATATAAAGGGAAAATGTGTTGGTGTTATTACAGATTTTGGGGGGAGAGAATTTTGTTCCTAAATTTTACAATGGATTAAAATTACAGAAAATACTCCGGGGATCCAAGGTGGTGGTGGAGTAGGTGGGAGCTGCACTCCCGCCCTCCCGGGACCAAGCTGGAATGACGACTAAAATACGGAATTCCAGTCGCCCGTCAGGGCACACGCCTGGGTCCCCCGTTGGGATGCTCACGGAAGGCAGCCAGCCAATCAGTGCTTCTCTCTCACATTGGTGTTTCTCGCCCTCTCTTTCTCCCTTCATTCCCTTCTCTCTAAAATCAAAATTAAAAGTTAAAAATTTTAAAAATGTATAAAAAAAAACAGACCTAAATAGCTAACTGAAGATCAGCTGACAGGAAGTCTTAAGACAAAGGAGTTACAGAAGCAGCCACAGCAAGACTGATAGGAGGGGCAGAGACCCATGGGAAAGGGCTGGCCCACTCCCCCGGGCCACAGCTGAGGTCCCAGAGGGATACCGTAGCTGCCGGGGGATCCCCCTGACGAGCGTGGCATCTCAGGCCCAAGCTGGACTCCCCAACCCAGAGCACCAGAGCCGGGAAGAGATGCCCACATAACATCTGGCTGTGAAGAGCAGCAGGGTTTCTGTCTGCCGGGGAGAGATGGCCAGAAACACAGGCACCTTCTGAAAGGGCCAATGAACAGCATCTCATCTGCGGCTGCTCATCCTGGGCTCCTGGGGAGGGAGGGCAGAGCAGACTAGAGCTGCGTGAGGGGAGACTGGAGCCTGTGGCTCTAAAGAGAGAGCCGAGGGGACAGCCACCGGGACTCCCTGTGCCGAGTCACTCTGCTGTACTGCAGATGCCATCATTCTTGGGTGGAGCACGCCCCTCCTGTGGCATTGGCCTAGGGGAAAGCAATAGTCCCACCCTCTGGACTCCGCAGCAACCCACCCTGGGGAGCTTCCACCCCACCGAGGCCTGGGCAGACTCAGGCTCCCCAGCCAACCCACCATCTTGACTCTTGGTGGCTCCTCCCTGCTGAGGTCTGGACAGACCGCACCACAAAGGCGTGTGAGCACCGGCAGGTGGCAGCTAGACTTGGTGTACCCTGGGCCATTGGCTGAGGGGCCTCAGAGCCAGCACTGGCACCAAGACTGACCCCGTATAGATCTGGAGAACACCTCTTGCGCCTACCTGGTGACTCCCTGAAACGTAACTGCACGTGACTTGAGTGTTGCCAGAGGCTCTTTCAGTGACTGCGCCCAACGGGCAGCCAGCAGGCGGGGGGAACTCAGGGTCCCTGGGGACTTTCTCTGACCTGCCTTTGCGCTGAGTCCTGGTAAAAGTGGGACGTGGTGTGAAGGGACAGACCCCTGCCGTGGCAGAAACACGAGAAAATAAAAAGAACTTAAACTTTTTCTCTTGGGTACTGAACTGACATCATTATTAATAAAGTAATGTCTTTTATATCCCCAACTGGGAACAGGGCAGGAGGTAGACGGTCATCATTTTTTCTACTTTACCACTATAAAAGTTAAATAAACATTTTTTGGGGGTAAAAGCGCAGAACTTCTGTCTTAAGAATTCTACCTTCAACTACTACTCTGTCTCTCGAGCGTCTACCCGGAGTAGGCCAGACTGTGGACATGACCCAGGGTTGCTGCTTGTAGTGTCTGCTGTGAGGCACGGCACCTCAGAGAGCCTGGGCTGCCAAAGCAAATGACATGCGCTGAATGGCTTGGACGAGAAACACTTACGTCTCTCAGCACTGGAGGCGGGAAGCCTGAGAGCAGGGCACCCGCAGGGCCGGGTTCTGGCGAGGGCCATCATCCCGGCTGTGTCCTCACTGCCCTCAGTGTGCTTGTGCACGCAGAGAACTCATCTGGGTCTCTCCGTCTTCTCAGAAGAGCACTAATCTCATCATAGGGGCTTTACCCTCATGACCTCATCTAAACCTGCCTCTCAAAAATGTCTCTGATCCGGGTGCCATCATGTCGGGAATTAGGGTTGCAATGCATGGGTGTGGGGGCCGCGCAAAGGTTCAGGCTACAGCACGCGGGCCAGGTACCCCTGCAGGTGGGAGACCCTCACGCCCCCAGGTGCCTGGAGTGCCGGCTGCTGAGTTTACAATGGAGTCCGCCCACGGACTTGCCTGAAGGGAGTGGTCTCCTCCAGTTTCGGTGCCTTTCCCACGGCGGGTGAGAGATGCTCGCAGAGCAGGGCAGGGTGAGTACGAAGATCCAGCTCCCTTGCCTCAACGTGAGACAACCTGGGAGAGACATCCCGCCTCCTGAACTCCCGTGGGGGCAGCTGAGCCCAGACTTCTGCCCTGGTTCTGCTCCACATGCCGCCCCCCTCCCCACCAGAGACTCTCCACACACAACAGACATCCTGCACACGAATCTCTTTCTGAGAGTCTCTTTCCTAGAGAACCCAGTCTAAGACGCCAGGAGACCTCATTAATAGCATGTGCAAATAATAGATAACCAAACCACGCAGATTTCTCTATGTTTGGTGTCGATTGAGGTGCCGTGCGAAAGGCAGACACAGTGGACAATGGCCCAAGCGTGGCGTACACTGTGGGACCCTCAAAGGCTTGCTTTACACACCGTGCACAGGTTGTGGAAGAGAAAGACCACCCTTAGGCCTACTTAGGGCCACGTGTTTTTTTCTATCACAGGGAGTTGTTTCTTTGCTCATTATAATTGACCTCGACCGCGTGACAATGAGAAAGAACCACGTTTTGATCCCATTATGCTAGAATTTATTTTTGTACCTTAAAGAAGTATACCAACAGGAAGTCCAATTTTAGTCCGAATATTCTTAGAAGAAATGAAGAGCAAATAATAAAACAGAACAGCCAGTTCAGCAACACTCCTGGAGCCTCTCCCTGCAGCAGTCCTGTGGCTGCATCTAAAAACCAGGACTCCGCTGCTGAGTTGATTTCTCATACCTGTAACAGAACCCAGGTCATACGTTCTTCCTGCTAATTTGTTTGCAAGGCTGTAACTTATTTAGCCTTCACTTCCCGAGGTCTTTCCTGACCGTTCCGAAGACTTTAAAAACAGCGCCAGCAGGCAGGCTTTCACAAAGAATGCCCCGGCTCTCCTCGTCCCCTGCGGTCCCTTGCTGAGTACAGTTCCACACCTGGCGACGGCCAGAGGGTGTTCCTCATCACTGACGTGGCCTATCAGACATTTCGTCACAAGGAACATCTGTCTTCGGGATTCCCTCTTAATTTTTTAATAGTTATTCCTCTGTGTATCGCCTTTTCAATTTTTGAATTTTGTCATTCTCTGTTAGAAATCATTTTATTCCACATTTTATTTGTAAAATAGAAATGGGATAAGTGAAAAAAAGAAAAAATTACCCATAATCCTGCCACCAGTATAAACCAGAATCAACCTTGGTGGTTTATTTACTTCCACACTTTCCCCAAATGGTGTGACAGTGTTTACAACTTCCACAACATATACTCAGGCCATTTCATAATTTAACCTATCAACATGCGATAAACATCGCCCATGTCAATAAGTACATTTTTATGTAAATATTATTTAATAGATACATCGTATTTTATAATATGACATATCATAACTTTAAATCAATACACTACTAAACATATTGTCCTTTATTTTTAATTTTATGAACAATAAGTAAATGAAAATCCTTGCAAATAAAGCCTTGTACAAATGACAGTTTATTTCCATAGGACAAATTCTTAAAAGTGAGATTTCTAGATCAAAAAAACAAATATATATTTAAGATTTAAAAAAAACAACAACATTTACTGCAGTGATCCTGAGAAAGAAGAACCAAGTTGGAGGAATCATATTACCTAATATCAAACTATACTACACGGCCATAGTAATCAAAACATCATGGTAATGGCATAAAAACAGACACATACCGTATTTGTAGGACTATAAGACGCACCAGACCATAAGACACACCTAGGTTTTAGAGGAGAAAAAATTTTGAAGCCAAAATGTGGTAAAATATTTAATAACCTGTGACTCTGCTCCACCACTGCCCCCCACCACAGTGAGCCAGGTAAGCTACATTCAGACTATATGACGCACCCCGCTTTCCCTTCCAAATTTGGGGGGAGTACATCTTGTAGTCTGAAAAGTACGGTAGCTAAATGGAACAGACTGAAGAGACCAGATATAAACCACATCTTTATAGTCAACTAAGATTTGACAGAGGAAGCAAGCACATACAATGAGCTACAGATAGTCTATTTGATAAATGGTATTGGGAAAATTGGACAGATATGTGCAGGAAAATGAAACGACCACCTTCTTGTACCACACACAAGAATAAATTCAAAATGGACCAAAGACTTCAATGTTAGATCCCAAACTATAAAGATCGTAGAAAAAAACATAGGCAGCAAAATTCCAGACATTGCTTGTAGCAATATTTTATCGGATACGTCTCCCCAGGCAGAAGAAACAAAAGAAAAAATAAACAAATGGGACCACATCAAACTAAAAAGTGTTTGCACAGCAAAGGAAACCATCAACAAAATAAAAAGACGACGCATATGATGGGAGAACACATTCGCAGTGACACATCTGATAAAGGGTTAAGAGCCAAAATTTACAAAGAGCTTCTAAAACTCAACATCAAAAAAGCAAACGATCCAATTAAAAAATGGACAAATGACCTGAGTGGACATCTATCCAAGGTGGACTAACAGATGGACAATAGACACATGAAAAGATGCTCAACGTCACTAATCATCAGAGCAATGCAAATTAAAACCACACTGAGACATCATCGCACACCTGCCAGAATGGCCGTCATCAATAAATCAACAAACAACAAGTGCTGGCGAGGCTGTGGCGAGAGGGGAACCCTCGTGCACTGTTGGTGGGAGTGCAGGATGGCGCAGCCACTGTGGACAGCAGTGTGGAGACACCTCAAAAATTTAAAAGTGGATCTGCCTTTAAACCTAGCAATCCTACTTCTGGCAATATGTCAAAAGAAACTCAAAACACTAATTCAGAAAAACATGAGCACCCCTGTGTTCATTGCAGTGTTATTTACAATACCCAAGATATGGAAGCAGCCCCAGTGCCCATCAGTAGACAAGTGGATAAAACAACTATGGTGCATTTACAGAATGGAATACTACTTGGCCATAAAAAAGAAGAAAAATTTACCCTTTGTGACAGCGTGGACGTACCTGGAGAGCATCAGGCTAAGTGAAATACATCAGTAAGAGAAGACAAACACCACACTATCTCCCTCATGTGTGGTCTCTAATGAACGAACTGAACTAACCAGGAAAATGGGACAGACTCATGGATGGAGAACAAGGTGACAGCTGGAGGGGGTGGAGGAACTGAGCAAAGAAGAAAAAGGACTCAGGGTCATGGACAGCAGTGTGGTGATGGCAGGGGGGAGGCGGGTATAAGAGGACTGACTACACGGTAATGGAAAAACATGCAATAAAGATTAAATTTTAAAAAATTAAAATACTTATTGCTAAATTGTTTCAATTTACCTCCCACTTACAGTGGTTGATTATGTTCTTTCCCCACACCCTTGTCACCCTGATTATCATGCTATTTTTAAAGTTAGTTAACATCTCTCACCATACACAAGTACACTGTTAAGATCTACTCCCGTAGCAACTTTCAAATATGCAATACAAGACTATTAATTATAGTCACCATAATGTACATTGCATCCCCAGGGCTTACTTATAACTGAAAATTTGTATCTTTTGACCACATTCATCCATTTCACCCCCCTATACCCCCACCTCCATCTCTGGCAACCACCAATCTGCTCTCTGTATCTATGAGTTCAAAAAACATTTTTTAAAAAGGTTTTACATATAAGTGAGATCATGCAATATCTGTTTAACAATCATTTTTGAAAAAATACTTTTATGGGACAATATTTATCCAGAGCAGTTCATTATTCTATTTTTTTAAAATAAGCTTTTCTTGCCCTGGCTGGTATAGCTCAGTGGATCGAGCATGGGCCTGCGAATCAAAGGATTGCGGTTCGATTCCCAGTCAGGGCACATGCCTGGGTTGCAGGCCAGGTCCCAGCAGGGGACGCACGAGAGGCAACCATGCATTGATATTTCTCTCCCTCTCTCCTTCCTTCCCCTCTAAAGATAAATAAATAAAATCTTTAAAAATAAATAAATAAAATAAAATAAGCTTTTCTTTATAAACAATATGGTGCCTTCAACGTTACATAGAGAATGTATTTTAAGCTTCAACTGTTTTATTTCAGAAGTAAATTAATTGATGAATTTTAGTAGATGATTCACAAATACTATATAGATTTGAAAAGGTAGAAAACAGTATATATGGTGGAATGAAATCTCCTTTTTACCCCTGTTTCCTAGTCACATTCTTCTCCCTGCAAGCAACTACTGTGTTCTGTTAAAAAGCAGGATTTTTAAAAAATATTTTATTTATTTATTTTTAGAGAGAGGGGAAGGGAGGAAGAAAAAAAGGGAAAGAAACATCAGTGTGTCGTTGCCTCTCATGTGTCCCCTACTGGGGACCTGGCCAGCAACCCAGGCATGTGCCCTGACTGGGAATCGAACCAGCGACCCTTTGCTTCACAGGCCCGTGCTCAATCCACTGAGCTACACCAGCCAGGGCAGAAAGCAGGATGTTTAAAAATAAAATACATGCTGTACAGCACACATACAACTTTATAAAAATATGTAATGTGTACAAAACATATCAAATGTCTACAGGAGAACAATAATGTGCTAAGCAGGCCTAAGGAGTCAGACGGGAGGCAAAGGTCTAATAAAGGATTGCTCCACAAAAAAAGAGAAAAGCAGCTGAGAAAATGGCTTGGTATTTTGTCCCACGTCGTCAGGTACCAGTTCGTTTAAACTTCGACTTTGTTTTCTTGCCAAGATCAGCACGAGATAAATCTAGAGCCCATGCCACATTTTCTGCGGGAAATACACATGTCCGCCACCTCGGCTTCCCCACCTCCGATGGCAAATAAGAACTACGTGCCAGAGAGGCGACAGATCCAGGGTGCAAAATGACAAATCAAATTTCTGTGCCCAAATGTACCAAGCTTCTTACTGTTTGAATGGGAGAAGTCTAAATAAATCAAAACCGTGGCACAAAAATAACTCAAAAGCCTTTCCCCAAATAAGTTTGCGTTATGCGGTAAACAACTCCAAATAGCCCCTTGGAGCCGTGGTGTGTAAAGGGTGAGCTGGCTGGCTGGTGCGAGCAGGCACCTTTAGGAGCTGCTGCCATCGTCCAGGCCCGGACTTCAGGCGGGCTCTGGGCAGTGGAAGTGGGTGGGGAGGCACAGCAGGGGGATAGCAGGTGAGGGGATGGGAAGCAGAAGGGGACAGGGAGGTGCTGATCCAGGCAAACCAAAGTCACCAAAGGCCAAAGACATAACAACAGTATAAACAGCAATGCCATTCGTTCATTAACCACATAGACCACAATACGATCACGTGGACCAGAGTTACGTCACAACATCACAAAGCTGCCCTAAGGCCTCCCCCCTCTCTCAGGCTTTCAGAGGGGGCATCTCAGTGGATGGCTGGGGGGGTCACAGGGACCCACTGTGGTAGTCACTAGCACAGGTTCTGAGCTCCACGGCCTTAGGTCCACTCCAGGCCTGGTCATCTGCCAGCTGTGCCACCTCCAGTGGTTATTTAACGTCCTTCTCCATGTGAGCCTGGGAATGGTGACACTATGTACTTGGGCAAGTCGTGAAGACGAAACGAGTCCATTCAGGTTGAACACTTACCATAATTCAGTATGTAAGAGCGCACAAAAATGTTAGCTATTAGTATTAAGGCCACTTCTGTTGTGTTGTTGTTGTTCCTGCTCACATGGAATAAGCTGTAGTTAAGTCTTTGCCCAAATTAAGGAAAAGAAATGAAGTCAAATGAGGAACCAGTTCGACTTGATGGTGAAAAGTCTGAAATGCGTTCAGTGTTTCAAAGAAATGCAATTGTACTGCTTTCAATCTGCGTATGTTACAACCACAAATAACATGGAGCGCAAGGAAATAAACACATTTTAAAGGGTGCAATAAGTAAAACAGAGGGAATTTAATGTAGAGATGTACTTTGTAATAAACAAGTTATTTCTGGAATGCCAAGGATATACCCAGCTGGTCTTCCTACTTCTGTCCTTGCCTTTCTTAAATCGCTTTGCAGCGCAGCAGCCAAAAGCATCTTTTGAAGACTGAAAGCAGACCAAGTCATTTCTCTGCTCAGCATCTTCCAATGGCTCCCCACCTCCTTCAGAGTACAAGTCAGTGTCTTCACAGTGTCCTGCCAGGCTGTGTATAATCTGCCCGCCCCCTGCCCCTCCAATTAAATCTGTGATTTAATCCCCTGACATCCTCTGCCTGCTCGCTCGGCACAGGCCTCGCTGAACTCAACGGTCCCCTAACCGTGCCAGTGCTCCAGCTTCAGGGCCTTTGCACTTGTGGTCTCCTGTGCCCGGAGTCCTCCTTCAAAGTCACATCTCCTTTGTGACCTTGTGACCTTACTCCAAGGCCACCCTACCCAGCCCTCCTATTTGAAATGTGACTTCTTCCCCACCCCAGCACTTGATTACGGTCTCTTTTCCTGCTGTGTTACCTCCATAGCATTTCTCTCCACATTTATTGATTCATTTTGCTTATATCTTGCCCCACCGTCCCAGCAATATAAGCTCCACAAGACGGGCTTTTTGCTGCGTCCTGTTGATCGCTACATCGTTAATCCTTGGCAGAGTGGTGATGCCGAGCCGTGCCCGTGGAGGCCAAGGGAAGCCTTGCCCCCTGCCGATGTGGGTCCAGGTTCTGGTCACTGCACGAGAAAGAATTCGGGAACGAAATGGATTCAGTCAAGCGCCCAGGAGATTTATGAAAGCGAAAGAGTGCACTCGCGAAGTGAGAGCAGGTGGCCTTGGGGAACCAGAGGTCCGTGGGGGATCAGGGCAGAAGGTTTTTATCCGCCTGCAGGCCTGTCCGGGGGCTGCGGCGGTCACGTGCTTCTGAAGCTGGTGGGGTGACTGCCACGTGACAGTCTTGGTTCCCCCTCTCCAGGAGCCACGTCCGTTTTGGTCCTCCCAGAGCTGCGTGGTGATTCAGGGGGCAGAGTGGTCCCAAACTGCAACGCAGATTTGTCGTAAGGATATTATCGTGGTCCTGCTGGTCGTTTTTAGGTCAGCGTGGCTGCCAAATATGGCTGAGACCAGGTTTTGTCTCGACTACAGGAAATTGAGGAGGGGGAAGTGGAGGACAGGTGGTCAGTACAAGTCACATCCGTGGTCTTCCAGCCGGGACACAAGAGGAGGGGTAGAGCCGGACACCTTTGGTCCCCACTCTGGCTCTCCCGCCCCAGCGAGGGCGCTGTTAGTGGAACCGGCGTGAACGCTAATAGGTGCTTTTACATGTCACTCATGTCCCTTTCTTGTAAAAGTCTGATTGCCGTAATTTATCACTACATGGTAGCTGTTGTTATAATTATGTATTTTTATATCCCAAAATTGCAGTTTCCTGAAATTACAAATAGACCAAAAACACCTGTAGGTTCTCGAAACTGGAATTTTAAAAACACTGTGTTTTAACATGTGAATGTCCTTTTGGGAAGCTTTCTTCAGATTGAGATTCAGAGAAAGAAGTTGTTTTCAACCTTCCTCCTCAATAGAAAGACATACATATATTTAAGTGAGCCCTTTCTAACTTTACCATTAGTTTTCCAAACCTTAAAAAAGACGTTTGAATGTGTCCCAATGGCGCCTGACAGCAGCGGCGTGGGCCTGGGCGGAGACCGGGACTACCTACTGAATTTCTGGTTTCCATTACTGCCGGTGACAGGGGAGGAGGGCTTGTAGGGACAAACGTTTCCTTCCAGGCTGGCGCTTCCTTTAATAGTGTGCTTGAAACAGGAAAGTTGATGACTCATGCCGAAGCCCCTGGGGAGGGAGGGGCCATCGTAAACTATTTGGAATGGGAGAGAAACCCTGACGTGAAACCACGACAGCAATCCTAAACAGCCACCGAGGCCTTGTCTGAACTTGATTGAATGTTGGCTGCTTTCCAGAATGATTTCAGCTGAAGCAAGACTGTTAGATTCAAAACCCTCTTCCCTCTGCTCTGATTTGGGAAGTGAGATGTAGGAACCATGTCAATTTCTGATAATTGCAGATAACATGAAGTATTGGGATGAAAGCTCGCCCCAGCGTTTTCATAACTGTGGTTTTTCTCAAAGCATTATACACGGTCTGTCCAGAAAGTATCCAGCCACATCGAATGAAAAATGGGGACATTTATTGAAGAAGATAGAACAGGTAAGAAACTTTGTGCACAGGACAAGGACACCTCAGTCCTTCAAAGTAGGCACCTTGGGACCTCACACAGTTCTCCCAGTCATCACCAGCTAACCCATCATATTTTTGTGAATGTCATTGACAGTCTGAAATCTCTTCCCTTTCAAAGTGGATTTTAGTTTGGGGGAAAGCCAGAAGTCCCAGGGCATCAAATCTGGGCTGTAGGGGGGCTGAGTCACCTGGGTGATTTGATGTTTCACCAAAAAACTGCACGAGACGTGATGCATGAGCAGGTGCATTGTCGTGATGAAGCTGCCAATCACCAGCTGCCCATCGCTGCGGCCTTCTGAAGAGTTTCCATGGAGGAATGTTCACAACGCAAAATCTGATGCAGATTCGTTGCTCTACTCGCTCAGTCATCTTTGAATGTGATGGCTACACAGCACCCATGTGCATTCAACAGCGTCTACTGCCCCCACTGACTAGTACAGTGAAGTCGTCATTGTTCACACATGTTCATTCCAGTCCACTTGCCTTGGCTGCCAGGTTATATCAATGTCATGCAAACCATTCTCATTGTATTAATGATGGATGGACTTTTTCTGGACAGACCTTTGTATGTGATTGTAATTTTTTAGGGGCCAGAATCCTAGGCAAGTTTTTATGGAAAAAGGAAGAGACTTTTAAAAAAAGAAACAACTCAATGAAAAGACACTAAGACTGAAGACACAACAGTTATCTAAGTAGGTCGAGTAGACAGCTACCAGGGGCAAGGCCCCCAAACCAATCCCACCTCCTGCTGGTTGAAGCCCGAAACTTTGAAGTCAGGAATTCACTATCTCTGATTAAAATTCTGTCTGCTAAAATACTAACAGCCTTACTCAGGACCACACATTAAACTCTCCGGGACATTTTCCCCAAATGGTTACAGCCTCGCTGTCCCCAGGTTTACTAGGCTTTCCCAGGCAGATGGAGAGAAAGCGAGGGAATGGGGGCTGAGGGGACAGCCACCCTTGGAGGAGCACTCATCAAAGACCGCCAGGAGGTGAGGGAGCACAGGGAAGACAACGTAACACCCTTTCCTTCTGTGGGAACCACGTTTGCTCATTCTTCCTGAAGTCTCCCCCCCGCCCGCCTCCTGGGGGAACGGGAGGTTTACGTGGTAAGGTTGTCCCTGAAAAGCTCGTACACTAGGGTCTCGGGTGACCCTAAAGCACAGTCTGGATTATCGTAGCCAAACCCCTTGCTTACTTGGATTAGTATCTATTGTTTCGCGCCACAACCACAGACATTATGATGTCTCTGTCACTTTAAATGGTGTTCCATCAAACACTTTCAGCGTGGGGGCATTAGTCTCTCCATCACACGGTTTTATGAAGGAGTGACATTTATGCTGTGGTGTAAAAATGAGACTGGCCTGGCAGTTGTCTGTCCAGCTCTTCGGACTAATGTGACTGGTTCCATGGTCACCTCACTGAGATAACAGGGACGTTTTATTTTCATTTCTCACCGTTTAAGTTAGTTATTTCCTTCTTTGAAACGTGTAAAACAATTCAGCACCTAGGGAGGGTAAAAAAGGAGATTTTATAAAGTCTGACTTCCTTAGCCATTTTTAAAGGATGGTTTGCAGTTTGGTACCTGTCTCTGCTCCTTAAAAGCCATGGCGTGGCCATCCGAAAAGCTCTCTTGTGCAGATCCCTAGGTTTTCCCATGGTCGTTGCCCCGCTTACCACGTATTCACGCAGTACAGAGCAGACACTGGGCTGGGCTGGGTGCTCGGGCCACAGAGCTGGGATCCACTGTCCCGGCCTCAGGCTGCCGGGTCTAGGCAGTGCACAGAGACGAACTACCGCCCTCTGAGAACACAACAGGAGTCTGTGCAGGGGCTGCGACGGTTCCTCCCGCCTCCGAGGGCGTTGGGTGTGGAGTCTGAGCTGAGAGCATTACGGGCCTGAACAATGGTGGGAATCAGCCCGACGAAGGGGCGGCTGCGGCCAGTGTTCGGGGCAGAGAAAACAGCCTGCACAAAGGCGCAGTGGAGAGAGAACGGTCTCCGCCGGTTTCCCGTCTGGGACAGGGCCCAGTTCTTACCCACCCCTGGGCCTCGGCTCCCTGTCAGGTGTGTCGCTGTCCTCGGGCACATCTGTTGGACTAAAACAAACTAAACTGCGAAGATGTATTGTTCTCTAGGTGCTGGCGAGGGGATAGTGCCCAAAACAGAAGTTCTGCTCCGTGGTCGTGCTTATGTTCTAAGAAAGCACTTTGTATGTCACTTATACCTCAATTTTAAAAAAGTGAAGAAAAAATAGAGAGAGAGTGTAAGAACAGGCTTAGGTCCTTCTGCCGCCACTTTCCTCCTCCTCCCAGGTTCCAGAACTGAGCGCAACAATGAGAAAGAATTCCCATTTAGCTACAAAGAATCATAAACAAACATATACACCATCTGCTGCTACGCCCTTAAAGCAGTATTTTCCCAGGCATTCCACTCACAAAACCAGCTGCCCTCACATCAGATCCCAGAGCCGGGCGGGAAATCGACCTTTCTCTCGAATTTGCTGTGAACTTAAAACTGCTCCAAAAACTAAAGTCTTCTTAAAAATTAACTGTATCACCTACCACCTCAACAACTAATTTTGTCCTTTTTGCATACAGATCATACGGCTGTGTGGGAAGGGGTGGATGGGGAGTAGAAAGTGAGTGAAACGGGCAGGGCAGGAGATAAGCTGGCCAACAGAAGTAGCAATGGGTGTGAGGTCTGAATTGGTTACTTTCTCTTCGTGCAGCAGTTTTATTCCAGGGATGACTGGGTAGAAAAACTCCTCCAAAGACCGGCTCAAAAGCTTTTGAAGAAAGTCTGCACAAACCTCCTGGGTAGTAGGAGACTGAGAGCAAAGTGCTACCACCCTGATGGGTGGGGCTCAGTGGGCTGGGAGTCGGCCTGCAAAGCGAAAGGCCGGCGGTTCATTCCCGCACATGCGTGGGCTGCGTGTTCTGTCCTGTCTCCAGTTGGGGCGTGTATGAGAGGCAACCGATCGATGTTTCTCTCCTGCAATGATGTTCCTCTCCCTGTCTTTCTCCCTCCCTTCCCCCTCTCTAAAAAAAGTTAAATAAATAAATAAGAGCAAAAGTGCCATTAAGGTGATCCAGGACACTTTCCCATGGTAGGGAGACAAGTCATAGAGAGATTGGCTTTGCTTTTCCGAGGCCAACCAATGACCAGAAAGTTTTGCCGGAAAGTTAGACCCTTTCGGTAAATGATGGGTTTTCCGGAGCAGGTGATAGTTCCTCCAGCTGTGCCCCAAGCCAGTCTGGGAGAAAACAGAACCACACCTCACCCTGCTCCCCTCCCCACCACCCCTCCGCATGGCGTGCCTCATCCGAGAACGCGGCCCTACACCTCGTCTCCAGGCACCGCCCCACAGGCCCCACGATGCCCTCACCCCACTGCGAGAAGGGGGCGCGCGCGGGCACTGGCGCAGGCGCTGGGAAGAGTGAGCTGCGCAGCTCACGCGAGCTGTGGAGTCGCGGAGAGGGAGAGGGTCGAAGCAAGCGCAGCAGCGGCGACGCACCGCCCACGCGCGAAGGAAGCCCTTGGAGAGAAGACGCGAACACAGTGCGCTCCGGAGGGGAGGACCCAAAATCAGGACCAGCAAAACGAGAAAGGGAGGGGCGAAGAGGGAGACAACGTGAGTGTATGGAAAGCTTTGTCCTGAGGTCACGAAGGCCCTGGTGCCGGTGGCAGGAACAACACGTGCTCTTCCAAGGGAGTGTAGGCGCTCTCAAGAAACCTGCCAAGAAGGGCAGAGTTAACGCATGTGTGCAATGGCTTTAACAGTAGCGACATCCAAAAACGAATCGAAGAGGGTACAACAAGACTCGAAGGACTTGGGGCTTTCAGTTGTGGCCTCATACGTCATAAGTAGTTGGATGTATTTCATTCAATAAATTGGTTACAATTCTTTCCATATTACCTTTATTGAATTGTTTTGAAGGAGTCCCTTTTTCCTTCGCACGTTCACCATTTAAGAATACTTATAGGATGGTAATTCTCTCTGGAACATCTGCTTCCAGGTGGATTCCACCCACTCTCCGTGCACGCTCGGATCTGGCTCCAGGTGGAGATGAGGTGTTCTGAGTGGATTTACCTGTGCTCCTGGGCAGAGAGGGGTGGAAGTTGCTGGATTAGACTCGGTGTAGGGTGGTTTACAATTATGTTTTCTGTTATCCGGTGGACACTTGGGGGGAATCCCATTTTGTATTGCCCAAAATGAATCAGTGTATCGGAAAACTGATTCTTAGGCATTGATTTTGGATTCTGCATTCTTCTCCTTTGACATGTGAAGGAAAAGGGGGCTCCGTCATAAAGCTGATAGGCCCAGTGACCGAAAGTAACCTCACAGGGTGAGCTGGTCACACATTCCTCACTGGCCAGGTCACGGTTTAAAAGGCTGAAGCCTGAAGCAAGCCCTGTCCGTCTAGGTTAGCTCACCTTAGAAATGCCACAAGCATTCTTGTTTCCAGACCCCCCCGAGGCAAAACCACGCCGAGGGAGCGCGGAATTTCAATTATCCTCTAACGCGGTCCTGGAGGTTTGCCCGCCTCGCTCTCTCCCGCCTTGCTGTGATCTCCCCTCCATTCCCCCCTTCATTCCGAGTGTGTAAGGGGAACTGCAAAACCGTCCTCCGAGATCTCGCTCCCCTCAAATAGCCGGCCACCAGTTTGGCTCACATAAGCCCTCATCAAAATTCTCCACGGGTTTGGACATTTTTTGCGTTGACAGGTATTAGCTCTAATTTTCAGGAGAACACTGGGGTTTGAACACTTTGCATTACAGTTATCTCAGACTCCAGAGAGATGCCACTTTTAGTGCTTCTCTTCAGAGGGACAGGAGAGGTGACGGCTTGGGTCCAGGGTGGGCCTCCTGATGTCATCACATCAGCATCGGGTGCTGCTTGGGCTGGGCCCCCAGAGGTCAGACTCTGAGACAAGTTTGCATTCGGGAAGCACATTGAGAAATACATGGGGAATATATTGGAAGTGCCCTAGGGATCAACACCTTTGGGGCCGTGAGGAGTGGAGAGGGGGGCTGAGGGAGGAGTGAAGTAGTCGCGTCCAAGGTCACGTGGCCCCACAGGGTGTTGGGGAGCTGGGGTGGTCCTTCTGAACTATCCTGCCTCCCTGCTGGGCCGGAGCCGCCAGTACCCCTCCCCATCAACCAGTCCTTGGACGCAGGCTGATTTCATGGAGGGACCACTGCTTTGAGGGGGGTGGTCTTTGGCTGAGGGGGATTTGGGGAGAAGTTGGCTCAAGGCTGTGAGCCACCATCCCCCCCCCCTCCTGCAGCTGGGCACAGAGTGCCACGGGGCTGAAGGACAGCGCCCACAGCCTCCGCTGCCCCGGGCCAAACGGAGCTTGGAATGACTCTCGTGAGTGCCCCTTGATTTCTCCCACTGGGTGACAAGATCCTTGCTGATAAGTCCCTGATTTTATTTCATTTCATTTCATTTTATTATTTTTATCCTCACACAAGTCATGCTTATTGATTTTAGAGAGAGGGGAAGGGAGGAAGAGAGAGAGAAACACCGACGTGACAGGGAAAAGTTGATTGTCTGCCTCGAAACCACGGCTTTCCATTCACAGGATGAAGCTCCAACCACGTGAGCCGCACCCGCCAGGTGATACCCGGTTTTTATCCGGCTGAAAAGAAGCATAACATGTAGCATACAGCTAAGACCCTGCCGGGCACTCCATGATATTTATTCATGGATAGAAATCACAGAAATTAATTACAAGATGAACTGTGGTTTGAAGAAGGCAACTGATCCGACATATTTCCTGAATTAGAGCTAACTTTGAAATTAAATACATCCTCATTTTGATACTATAAAATCTCATTGCTTTTCGATTGGCTGACAATGATTGGGGGAAATAACTGGGGGGGGGTAGGAATTAGAAACCGACGCGTTATGTTAAGATGAAAGAAGGTGAGCGCCAGCCTGCAGGTACAGCCTGCGTGGGGGGTTCCCGTCGTCCTAATTAGTTCCACCAATGCCCGAGAGGGAGCCTCCCCGCCGACTTCTAAGTCAGCCCGGAATCCTTTTCTATTGGCGTCACCTGTTTTATTTGGTACAAAGTGAATAAGTCAATATCCCTGCAGCACACACTTAAAAACGCTAAACTTTTTATCTCCCTGCTATTTTCTTTTTTCATTAAGACACAGGATGAAAGAAAACCTTCCCATGAAAGGAGGAGGCAGACCTGAAGTCAGGAGGGAACACTGAGAAGAGACGCTGGGCCACCTGTTAGAAACGTGGGCTGGCAGCGAGCAGCTCAGGTGCGCTCGGCACATCTGGGAGGTCATTTGTGCCGTCGCTGTGGTCAGCGTAGTCACAGGCCTCTGCCCGTGGGCACAAAGTAACTCTGATCTCAGGAGAAGACGTCCCCAAGTTTTAACTGGTGCTCCAGTAATAACAGAGAAATTGAATGCTACAAATAACTAGCACTGAGAATGGTAATAAAAGGCTTTTTGTGTTCAGAAAGCATCTCCTTGGCAGGCCCAGCCACAGCCATTAATGTCTGGGGAATGTTCGAGAGGGCCGATGGGCCACAGTGTGGCGGTTGCCCCCGTCCAGGGGGCAGGACACCTCCTCTCTCAGTCCCAGGCCTGAAAGAGCAGCCCAGAAGCCCTCCCCTGCCCCACCCCACCCCTGGGAGCCTCGGCTGCTCGGGGTTAGTGGTGTGAAGCAAGCGGCTCTTCGAATCACGGCTCCTGAAAATGCCAAAGAATCAACCGCTTGAACCTTGAGCCACGTTTTAATTTTTAAGAACAAAGCATTGTTGGGATACATTGTCAGAGCTCAAGATAGCTATCGTTTTATACTTTTTTGCTGTGGTGAATCACTTGCTGGACAATTTCTGACGCAACATAAGGGCGGCACCTCGTCTCCTGCCTGTGTCCCCACGTAGCACCACGGCATTGGGGAGCCCTGGGAGCCCTGGGGGACCTTGGCTGGAATTCCAGATCCCGTGGGGTTCCAGAACTGGCAGCCGTGGCTGGTGCGTGCTCTCGCAATGCTGAACGAAGGCAACTACCCTCACTCAGCCCGTCTTCCAAACGACCGCACTTCACCCTTAGCATGAAGTTGCACTTCAAATTTTCCTGGTTCCCTCTTCTTGAATGAGTTGTCTTCACTCTATTGCCCGATGGCATTCTGTAATCGGGAGTATGTCCACACGAGAACAGACCTAGTCGTGATTTGTCATTTCACAGTGGAAGGGACCCAGTGACTATCTTGCGTACAGGTTGTTATGGTATTGTGTAGATGGACATGGGTGTACCCCGATCCCCCCATCCGGTAAAGGAAACAACAGCAACAACCACAGCAAAAAAAGACACAAGACATGTTTTCTGAAAGATGGTTGCGAGGGGACTGTTTGCTTAGCTTTGACCGTGCTGGAGGCTTAGATCCTGGCTCCGCACACATTGCCCTCCTTGGCAAGGTGCATATATATAAAAAACTCCAGAGATGATTGTCAACCCGTACCTTTGTAAAGACCACAGAAAGGTTTGTCGCTCCTGAAGGTGCTTTTTGGAATTAGAAGTATATTGTGTAGAAACATACAACTTGCTTTGTACTGTTTTTTCCTGAGGCAACTTAAACAGTTTCAGATCTTTCTAGTGAGATCTCTTAGGATGACTTAAAAGCTTTCTGCTTTCCAAACCTCAAATATGTGGTGAAAATATTCTGTCTTTTTTGGGGGGTGGGATGGGAGGGCTCCAATCAGCAGCGGCCCGAGTAGCTGTCCATTGTGCCTGGACCAGACCGCGGGTCTCTGTGCCGGGCCCCTTTCTCTGTATCACACGCCGCAACCTCCGGGCACGTTCCTGGTCTGCATGTCCATTGCCATCTGGTTCTTGCTTTCCACCATCCCGCTTTGGACCTGGTACCTCAGTCTGTCCCTTTCTCCCCAAGTTCCCTGTGGCCCAAGTCAGAGGTTTTGTTTCCTTTTATCTGGCACCCCACCGAGAAGGGCTGTACTCCCACATCCAGTTCTGAATCTCTGTGCACTAACCCAAACATTCTGGATTCTCCACTTACAGGAAAGGTATCCCCCTAGGCTATGGGTGAAAGACCAGCATTTCGAATGCCCTTTGATCTCGGAAAACAATTCACATATCTCATGGTGCTCTGGTCTGGGCAGCACTCAACTACTGCCCATGGCCATGCATCCAGGCTAATACTGAGACGTGGTTTTCCAGTGTGTCCCAATTCGCTTTCTCCCTTTGCTCTTGCAGTCCTTATAGTTGACTCGTTCAAGAGGGAGACACTGCATTGTATCTACGAAGGCTCCTGCGTGCACATCTGACAGGGTGCCAATGTACCTTCATCCAGCCCACCCACAGACCTGCTCTTGCAGTCTGTTTGTTTCTCTGTTGGTTGGGGGGGCACTGTTTAAATTCATCCCTTTACTCCTACCTGGTAAATCTACCTCTCTGCCACAACATTCACACACAATTCCACGTACAATCTTGTTTTATCAAGGCTGCGGCTTCTATTCCTGCCACTTTTCTATGTCTTCAGCACTGAGCTCCTACATATAAAGTAGCACAAGAAATCTGCTCCATTATTCTGCACACTGATGCTCATACCATCTGGTCTGTCTCCTGTTGAAGACCCTTTGCTTTGTATCCAGTTCTTGCTTCTCACCTACCCCTTGAACTTGACCATCAAACTGCTTCTTGCTTCCCATGACTGACCTCACCCAAGACGTGGCTCCAGGGGGAAGCCTATCTTGATATGTTTTATACTCCAGTTCGAGGGAACTACTTACTCTTTTGCACGCCCTGTTGCTTCTGCCCTCGGCACCCTTCTTCGTCATTGCTTTCCTGGAGAATACCAGCATACACACAGTTCCTCTAATCATTTCCCCTCCTCAGCCCATTAATCACTGCCCATTCTGGGCTATCTTCATACCTTCAAATACTTCTTTTTTTAAAGATTTTATTTATTTATCTTTAGAGGGGAAGGGAAGGAGAGACGGAGAGAAATATCAATGTATGGTTGCCTCTCGTGTGTCCCCTGCTGGGAGCTGGCCTGCAGCCCAGTCATGTGCCCTGACTGGGAATCGAACCGTGATCTTTTAGTTTGAAGGCTGTGCTCAATCCACTGAGCTACACCAACCAGGGCCAAATTACTTCTATCGATTATCGTACTACACAGAAGTTATTTGCTTACATGCCTGCTTCTCTGTTGCACTTGGATGTCTTGACATCAGGGCCTTGGTTATTTTTGACCCCCAACTTCTGCCGTGGTGATTAGAACATAATAAGCCATCGTTCACTTATTCATTCTTTAGGCCAACAGTAATTGAGGACCTACTGTGTCCCTACTCCTGTGGAGCACAGAGGCAACCAGAGGCAGCCCAGCTGTGTGTTTTTAATCAGATTGCATTACAACTTAGTTGAATTGCCTTTCTTTCCATTTTCCGATCCACCATCACTCTCCAAAACAGCTTTGTTGGGGTTTTAACTTGAGTTCTGTGGTTCATGATCCTGTGTTTGCTTTGACTCTTCTTTTTTGTAAAAACCAAAACCAAAAACAAAAATCCAACCTTCAAATGGTCAGTGACAGGCATTCCCTGGTGTCCCTGAGCATGGGCATGCCTTCTATTATCTCAATTGTTTTTCTTTAATTAGGAAAAAACTTTCAGGTCATAATAATTCAGGATTCTCTTTTGTTAATTTTCTTTTAATTTATAAAAGGCGAAAGATTTATATGCTCTGAAGAGAAACCAGAGTATTATTTTTCTTTTAATTGGAAGAAAATTCAAGACAGGCATATAGTCATTTTTCCTGTGAATTTTGCTTTCAAGCTAAAAGAAAAGTTGTTCTTGGCAGAGGTGGGGTGTGGTTTGGGGGCCCCGCCCCCACTTCCTCCACGCCTTCCCCACAGTCGGTTTCGCCAGTCAGGGGACCTAGAAGGCAGGCACCGTGACAGCGCCTGCTCCTTCGTCTGCTCCTTAGGAGGGCAAGGAGACCGGCCAGGTGTAGACTCCCGTGACGATATAAAAACTTTTATCACCATTGCTAATCAGCAAGGAAAAGCCGTTGTCTGGGTGGGGGGAACGCGGGGAAGGTTCATTGTAAATGGGCGTGAAGGATCTTATTGGAGCGATGGGAACCCTCAAAAACTGACTCGTGTTCATGGTTGCACAACCTGCTGATGTACTAAAAGATCGTGGAATTGTACACTCGAATGGGCGAATCATGATACGTAAAATATACATCAATAAAGACATAGTAAAAGCAAGGTGTACAACAATGCATTGTTTTGTTCTCACCCGAGGACATTTTTTCATTCCTTCCAGAGAGAGGAAAGGAGAGAGAGAGAGACATTGATACAAAAGAGAAGCATGGATCGGCTGCCGGCCGTACGGGCTGGGACCAGGGACTGAACCCTCGGCCAGGGCACGTGCCCGGACCAGGAGTCAAACCGGCCACTTCTAGCTACGGGGCGACACTCCAGCCAACTGAGCCACACCAGCCAGGGCTACAGCAGTGTATTTAATATGCTACCATTTAAATAAAAAAGCAGAAAACCGAACAGTAGGGCCAAAAAAGGTTGAACGTCAATGAGAAGGTACACTAACTCTCATTAAAAGAATTTTAGTGAAAATGGTTAGCTTTCTTTATATTTGGAATTTAGTACTGAAATACCAAAAATAGGGGCTTGGAGCAGGGGGTTGTCTATGGCGAGAAGAGGCAAAGCTATCTGCGCAGCTGTCGGCTGGTGGGCGCCGGGAGGCTCTGGAGGGGGGACTCTCTCTGCGCGCGTCTAGAATCGTGCATAGAGCTGTGCTGCAGGCA
>PVKM010019482.1:0-24196 GCA_004027735.1 Carollia perspicillata
TGTGTGTGTGTGTGTGTGTGTGTGTGTGTGTGTGTGTGTGTGTGTGTGAGAGAGAGAGAGAGAGAGAGAGAGAGAGAGAGAGAGAGAGAGAGAGAGAGAGGCTTCCCCACACAAAAAACAATTCTCCAACACCAGCAACGGGTATGAGAATTCATCTCAATTCTGACTCTACTGACCCCAGAGATAGGATGAGATTCCACAGGTAAAGGGCTCAGTCCCACAAGACCACCTTCCATTTCAGATGCCAATGTCAAGCCCAGATTGGTTCCTGTGTTTCTGACCAATTGGTAATACATTAGAGATTTCCAAGACCCGCTCCTTAGGTTCAATTTATTTGCTAGAGTAGCTCACAGAACTCAGGAAAACCCGTTTACTCACTAGATTACCAATTTATTACAAAGGATATTAAAAGATATGAATTAATAGCTAGATGAAAATGTACACAGGACAAGGTCCTGAATGAAGGAGCATCTGTCCTCCTGGAACCTAGGGCCCACCATGGAGGCACACAGAAACATTCTCGTCCCCAACAGAGAAAGTCTCCAAAAAGGGACCAACAATCTGTCCTGCTTGGGGTTTTATGGAGGCTTCATTACACAGTCATTGACTGAGGACAACTGGTTCAACCTCCATCTCCCTGCTCCTTCCTAGGGAATCAGGGAGTGAAACCAGAAGTTCGGACACTCTAACCACCAGGTTGGCTCCTCCCCCTTAGGTGGGGGCATCTGAAAGTTACCTCACAGCAAAACAAGAAATGCCATTGTTGCTCTCATCACTTAAGAAATCCTGAGGGGTCTGAGGTCTGCATAGGAACACCACACATATCTGAGAAATATACTCTGGTCATCAGAATGATGATAAATCACAGCATCACAGCTGCATGTATGCACTCCCACAAATCTCCTGCTTCACCATTTCTCCCAAGCAGAGAAGATGGCATCCACCCTCTAACCCTTGAAACCTATCTTTATAAAAGCAAAGCTTAGCAGCTATTGCTCTGCCTACTCACCGCTGACCAGAAGGAAAGCATTTCATGAGCTAGCATCTTGGATTTGTTTTCTCTTCTGTTCAATACCTGAGTCTGATTGAAATTTTAGAGTCCTATCCACACCCCACGGCTTACTCCCTCTTATGTAAACGCACTGAACATGAACATTTTATAAGATCCACTGGGGAAAAAAAACGGATGTGGCTTTAGTTTAACTACCCACAGAAGAAACAAGCATTACATAGGAAGGAAAGCTAAAAGAAAGCTTTGTCACAGCTCACCTTGCATCGAATAATACACCATCATTCTATTAGATAAGAAAATGTGACTATAAAGAGGCAATATCTTGCCCCGGCCAGTGTGGCTCAGTTGGTTGTAATGTTGGTCCGTAAGGAAAGGTTGTGTGTTTGCTTCCCGGTCATAGGGCAAGGTCCAAAACAAAGGAGTTTCTGTCCTCCTGCCATTTAGTGCCCCCCCCCCACGTTTGTGGGTTCGATCCCCAGTCCAGGCGCAGGTGTGTGTGATCTCCAGTCGGGACACGTCTGATCCCTGGCCCCAGCACGGATCCCCAGTCAGGGTGCATAGGGAGGCAACCAATCGATGCTTCTCTGGCATCGATGTTTCTCTCTCTCTCTCCCTTCCTGTCTCTCTCTAAAAAAGCAAATAAAAAAAGCCCTCCAGTGAGGACTAAAAAATAAAAGAAACAGCGGCATCTTTCCAAATACACCTTCATTAGATATTTACATTTTAGGTCCTGGTAGTGGTAAACAGTGGTAAATAGCTCAGGACATCTCAATTATCTCCCCAAAGCCCCATTTGATGATGTGTCCATGAAAAATAGTTTGTTCTGAACAAAAGGGATAAATTATAGTAATGAGAAATGAGAACAACAAATTTAATACTGAGACATTTCTCTTACATTCACTCACCCTTTCAAGAACTTCCTGAATTTTCACTAATCAGAAATTCAAAGAAAGGCGTATTCTATTCTTCCCCCACCAGGGGCAAAGAGGGGCACCTTCATGTCCTTAACAAAAAACCTATTGAAAGTATGCCCTTCCTCCCCTCACTGGGTAATTGAGGTGGAAAGTCTGAGTGGTGATAGCTTTGGAAACAGTAAAATCGAGTCAACCCTGAGTATAATTTAGCAATCTTCTCTAGAACAGACCACGGTCTCTAGCTTACGACTCCGCAAAGTCCAGCCTTCCTTGCTGTCATGAAATCTAACTATAGCTTCCTAACTCAATAAAACGTGGGGCACCTTAGCTTGCGGTATTTCTGAAGAAGCAATATTGCATTTTAAGTATCTGTGCCATGGTCAACACCTGCGAACGAATGCTCACAGGAACAAAGGGAAAGCCAAACATGGAGGTTCTGGAACAAAACTGAACTTCTCCCAGGTGGCATAATAACAGTATTAGAGCATGATTAGTCTTATTAATGGGAAGGAAAAGGAAGGATATACGGGTAATTAGGACTCAAGTGCTCTTCTCTGTGAGAGCAAATAAAACTCTTCCTGCAGCTAGAGTTGTATATATAATGAGCATGAAAAATGAATAATGTCTCTCACTGGCATGAGAGACAAGAGAAAGAACACAATCCCAGGTGAAGCAGCCTCTCATCACTTGCTATTACGAGACCTCATCTCAGCCTTTCCAGCAGACTGGATTAAGCGGGATTCTAACATGCACCAGATACAATGTGGATGTGGGACGGAGCTAATTCAGGGGACCAGAAAAATGCAAAAATTTGAAGAAGACTGGTAACGGCTGAAACTCTTGAACACTATTCCTCAAAGTATATTTATTATACCTTTTGTTGGCTGTATAGCCTTCAGTACGTAAGAATTTTAACCAATTCGAAAGCACATCCCCAAAACCTGTATTATTAGGGTAATCATGGGGATTACGCAAAACAATGCACACAAAGCAATTAGCCTAACATTTGGCACATAGGAACCACTCCCTAAATATTACCCCTAATCATCAAAAAGGTAGTTACAGTAAGCAGTGTTTTCCAAACTTATTTGGTCTTTTTTGCATTTAGGATCCCACAGATCTTGATAAGTGTTCTCAAGAACACCCGACTAGCCAAATTCTATCAAAATTATTGTTTGGGCCTATTTGAAATGATAAAACTATTTCTACTTACTGTTTAAGAGACATTTGGGAGTAATTAGAAGAGAAAAGGGAAAAAGCTTGTTTTATTTTTTTGTTTGTTTGTTAATGGACTAAGAAGAATAACAACCACCCAACCTACATTAGAACAAAATTTCTATGACTTTCTTATTTACGCCCCAAGAATGCCATTGGCCCCAATGAAGCACACTGAATAAGGTGTCGTGTCTGCTCCGCAACACCAAACGGGGGTCTACTTCCTTTTAAACCTGGGAGTTGTGGAAGCTCTTCACTAGACATGGGGGCTTTTATACAGAGTTTATTTATCTGCCGTATTATTTTCATCTTTTGGTCAAGTATTTTGTAGCCAACATTTGCTTTATGACTTCCGTTGAGTATATCAGAGTGGATTACAATTAGGGGTTCTCAGTGGCTTTTTAAAAAATTCCTAGTAAATATATAAAAACAAAGAGTCTTTTCATAGAATATGCCTGACAGTTAACAAGGAGTTGAGTCATGGAGGGAGGACAGGACTAAGGCAACTGCCATTATGATTAGAGCAGCTAGGTTGTGGCATTCACTGGGTATTCTGTTTAAAAAAAAAAAGCTATGGCAACTAAAGAATGATGTGTTCTTTTCCTTGCTTGTAAATATCCTAATGGTGGTGGTATACTAAATAGCAAATCCTTCATGGCAATCTTGTTCCACTTCAGCCAGACTAACTTGTTTCGTGATATATCTTTACTGTGGCACTAAGAAGACAGTTGCTGGATTCTTTGGGCAGCTTAAGAGCTACAAGCAAGAAAAATCAACCAATGGAATGGCTGTTAATATTCTTCCACAAATGCCTTTTTTTCTTCTCTTTTCCCCATTCCTTCTCTACTTTTTTCCTATTCATACTACATTTCCACCTCAATTTCTTTCCCACACTCTTTTTTCTATTGAAACTACACTACAGGACCACCCATGATATCAAGTGAAACCCAAAGGAATTTCTTAATAACATGTAGAACTAACACTGTAACTAGAAAAGGGCATGTAATTTGGAGGGACTTTATGCCATGACATTCTTTAGATTTTGTTATAGTGATCAGTGTGCTTAGCAATTAAAAAGAAGAAGAAGAATTCTGGACACTGGCCTGTTATGTCCCCATTGTCGAATGTCCCTAGGAAGGTCACATCCACTAGCAGAGAACTACTGTTAACCCAACAAATCTTTCCAGGCCATTTCTTCTCATTAATTCCTTCAACGTAGGACCCAACCTCTTTTCTGCTTAAAATATCTCTAATTCCTTTAAATTTGTGATGCAGGACCTTTACTTTATATCTTCTTGGCACTAATTACAATCACTGCTGTATTACTGGTATGTTTTTAACAAAAACGCTTACAGCAGAGCCTACCCTCTAGACACTAAATAAACACACCATCCAACAGGAGTTTAATGTAAGTCACATTATGTAATTCACATAATGCAATATTATTGGATAACATAGGAGAAAACCTAGATGACCTTGAGTATGGCAATAATTTTTTAGAGGCACGATCCATGAAAGAAATAATTAGCAAGATAGACTTCATTAAAATTAAAAACTTTGCTCTGGGAAAGGCAATGTCAAGAGAATGAGAAGACAAGCCACAGACTAAGAGAAAATACACGCAAAAGACACATCTGATAAAAGACTATTACCCAAAAAATACAAAGAAACCCTGAAAACTCAAAAATAAGAAAACAACCAACCAGATTAAAAAATAAGCCAAAGACGTTAACACATACCTCACAAAAAAAGATATACAGACTGGCAAATAAATATATGAAAAGGAACTCCACATCACGTCATCAGGGAGGTGCAAATTAAAGCCACAATGGGACACCACTGCACACCTATTAGAATGGCCGCAATTCAGAGCACCAACAATGCCAAATAGCGGTGGGGATGTGGCGCAGTGAGAACCCTCATTCATTGCTGGTGGGAATGCAGAACGGGACCGCTATTTTGAAAAACAGTATGTAATTTCTTACAAAACTGAACATTCGCTACCATACAATCTAGCATCACAATCCCCGGTGTTTACCGAAAGGAGCTGAAAACTTTGTCCAAACAAAAATGTGCACACGAATGTTTCTAGCAACTTTACTCATAATTGCCAAAACCTGGAAGCAACCAAGATGTTCCTTTAGTAGGTCAACAGATAAACTCTGGTATATCTAGACAATGGAATATTATTCAGTGCTAAGAAGAAATACGTATGAAAATATATTGTGGAGGAATGTTAAATGCATATCAGCAATGTAAAGAAGCCAATCTGAAAAGACTACACACTGCATGATTCCAATGACAGAACATTCTGGAAAAGGCAAAACTATGGAGGCAGTAAAAAGATCAGTGGTTGCTAATGATTAGGGGTAGCAGGGGAAAGGGATGAACAACAGGTGAAGCACAGAAGATTTTCAGAGTGGTGAAACACTTTGCATGATACCAATATCCCGTGATGACAGATACATGTGATTATACATATTTGTCCAAACCCATGGAATGTGCAACAAGAGTTAATCCTCAGGTAGACTGTGGACTTTGAGTGATTATGATAAGGCAACACAGGTTCATCAATTATAGCAAATGCACCAGTTTGGTGCAGGATATTAATAATGGGGGAGACTATGCATGTGGGACTAGAGAGGGTATGAAAAATCCCTGCATTTTCCTTTTGATTTGCTGTCAACCTGAAAAAAAGCTTAAAAAATAGTCATAGTACACCCTGGCTGGTATAGCTCAGTGGACTGAGTGCGGGCTGTGAACCAAAAGGTCGCCAGTTCAATTCCCAGTCAGGGCACAAGCCTGGGTTGCAGGCTGGGCCTCCAGTGGGGACCACACGAGAGGCAACCACACATTTATGTTCCTCTCCCTCTCTTTCTCCCTCCCTTCCCCTCTCTCTAAAAATAAATAAATAAAAACCTTTAAAAAAAGTGACAGGGAAGGAGGGAAGAAAGGAGTCTGAAGTCTGACAGGACTAAGAACAAACTTGCTTACAATAAGCCAAACCATACACAATACAATCATGCACCACTTAAGGATGGGAACACATTCTGAGAAACACGTCTTTAAGTGATTTCACCATTGTGCGCACATCAGAGTGCACTCACATAAACCTGGAAGGTATGGCCTAGGTACAGCCTAATATACACCCTTGCTACATGGTGTAGCCTGTTGCTCCTGGGCTACAAGTACACCATGTCACTATACACAACAACATGAGATTAAATCAAGTGCAAGAGAAAATGACACAATCAAGAGATGTAGTGAGCACGAGACGCACGAGGCTGCTGTCAGTGGAACATGGCACACGTTTTACAGCGATAAATAGAAAAGAGAATACTCTAAAATAACAAGAAAATATAGTAAACACATAAGCCAGTAGCATAGTGTCATTTATTATCATTATCAAGTACTGCATACTATACATAATTGTGTGTGCTAACTTTGATGCAACTGGCACTGCAGCAGGCTTACACCAACATCACCACAAACACGTGAGTAATGTGTTGTGCTGTGACCTTACGATGCCTATGATGTCACTAGGTGACAGGAATGTTTCATCTTCATAATAATCTTGTGGAACCCCCACGGTGTGCTATCTGTCCTTCACCAAAGTGCCATTGTGTGGCCCCAACTGTACACTTGCCCTGCTCCAAACAGCTGTGAGTCTCTTACCTTCCATGCTCGGGGAAGGGAAAGCAATCATCATCAGCAGAGGAAGAATCATCACTCCATCTACCATTGTACAACTGTGGAGGAAAAAAGTAAGATATAAGTAAGACAAAAAATTCAACTACAGGATGACAAGTTAAATTAAGCCTACCATTTTCAAACTGCCATTCAAGGCCTTTCTTACAAATCCCCCTCACATATGTTGCCTTATTTCTTAGTATATTTAAACATATACCCTTTACATGGATCTAAACAAATCATCTTAAGAAGTTAATCAGATGTACCTCCTGCTGGTGGCGACTCTAAGGTGACTTTGTGTGAGTCCACCCTCTTTCGAAGACTCAGTGGGACAGGACAACTTCTCAGCTGTATGAGGCTAGGCATTCCCACAGGATTTTAGGTTTGAATTTTATCTTGTCCTACTGAATGCAGAATTGGCAATAAATTAAAAGCTCTGAGAGGCGTGAATAGACGGCTCCTACAATATGATAAAGATTAAGTGGCTGAATCATTCGAGCCAAATTATTATGTTTGAGTCTTCCTTTTTCTCCTTGCTCTTCAGACACCCTGAAAGGACAGGGAAAAACCTAAATATATCCCTCATCTATGGCAAAACACTGCCTTCCCACATTAACCTCAAGTGTAACAGAGGACAGACACAACCGCGACAGGGAGAAATCATGTGAATGTGTAATATATGAAACTACAACTGAGAAAAAATAAACTACCTGACAAAAATAAAAATTTTCAAGTTGATACTGCCTGAAACTCAATCTTCTGAATTAAAAGACTACAACAGAGGACTTTTCCATTTGAATAATCTTGAAGAATTTCAGGAATATGCCAGGTTGGTTACACGAATTCATTATTATAAAAAGTAATTTTTAAAAAATTAAACCTTTGTCCAGTGATTTTATGGATGGTCAAATAAAAAAGAAAACTGGCCAAGTTCTTTAATGAATACGTTAGTGCGCTATCCTAATTTTACAGCTTCAGAGCAAAGAACAAGAGTCTGTTGCTACATAAGCAGTTTAGAGTGGACACCTTCTGATTCATATTCTTAATATCAAATTTTGAGGTTGAGAGTCTGATTGTTCATTCCCCACACCCGCTTCCTATCTTACCAGCCCTCATTTCAATGTGTTTATAATTGTATTTCAGCCAATCCCTTCTCTGTTAGCAAGATGGGGCAGGAGATTTTTTTATGTATCCCCCCTTTTATATTTTCAAAAGAACATGAAACTTAAGTGAGCTCCTTTTATTGTTGTTAGTATTATTTCCATGTTCACAGAGACCTTGTCTGTCATGAGCCCCTATTTGTGACATACAAGCTACCTAATGTTGGACCCCAGGGCCCTCACAATCAGATATGGACTCCTCCAACACCATCTCATCCCTGTGCCTTTGAACATGAACATAGCAGTGGTTCTAACCGTCTCAAATGTCCCAAGCTTCCTCCTTTACCCCTAGGCTACCCAACTGCCTCTTCCTGTCATTCATGATCCAGCTCAAGAGGCAAACACATGGTGAAACACCTCCATCAGCAGTGATTTCAAACCCCCAGCACTGATCCAACACCACTCGTAATCAACTATTTGTCTATGTTGGTCTCCAGCACTAGCCCACTTGTCTCCAAATGGGGCATGTGTAGCCAATGGTCATGCAAGACAATTCATTGACTTAATAGGATGAATATACAAAAACTTCTTTTGCATGAAAAATGTCTTCACCCTGGCCAGTGTAGCTCAGTTTGTTGGAGCATTGTCCCGTAGACTAAAAAGTCATGAGTTCAATTCCCAATCAGGGCACATGCCCAGGTTGCAAGTTCCATCCCAGGTCAAGGCGCGTAAGAGTTGGCAACCACTTGATATTTCTCACTTAGTTCAATGTCTGTCTGTCTCTCTCTCTCTCACACACTCTCTCTTTCCCTCCTTCTTCCACTCCCTCCTATCCTCTTTCTCTAAAAGCAATGAAAAAATGTCCTCAGGTAAGGATTAAAAAATAAAAATAAATAAATAATGTTTTCATCTAATAGAGCCATAAATAGCTTGAGCATTTATATAGTCTCTGTCTCAATTCCTTATGACAGTCCAGTAATAAGAGGTATTTTTCAGAAAAAGTGGGAGATATAATGTGAAAGTGCGGAGAGAACACCCATGTACTATACTTTTAAGGTTCCATTTAAGTAGAATTACAGATTGCATTGGCTAGTTAAAATGAAGGGAGCCCTCCTTCAAATGCAAGTGCTCTAAAACCACTTTAAAAACTACAGATTAAATGTTACCAACAAAAGCACCAGAAAAGAGTAAGAAAATGTGGAGCTGACTTCTCTATTCTTACTGGTTCTTTGTTAGTCAGTTTACTACAAAAAAGCAATTAAAGTTCAGTTGAATTGGACATGAAGAAGGCTTCCCAATTTCAAAATTCAAAAATACCTCAAAAATTGATTTGCACCCAGTATCACTGACAATAACCATTATTCCGAGTGACCCAAAATGCTAATCGATGTCATTCATCATCATCAGCAGTCCCTTAAATTTCTCATCTGTAATCTTTTTAAAATTTCTATTTTATAATACATAGCTTTTACTTTACATAAAACTTATAACCAACATACATATTGAAGGTGCATACGCAAAAAACTTTTTAACTTATGGATATGTTTTCAAAAGCTTTTGAAAACTACTGGAATATCTGTCTTATCTTTGAATTCCAGTCCTTCCTTCCTTCCTTCCTTCCTTCCTTCCTTCCTTCCTTCCTTCCTTCCTTCCTTCTACTGAGAGACTACTGAGAGACTACTATGTACTAGACATTAAAAACTTAAAGCAATAAAGATATAAAACATGATCCTTACAATCATTAAGCTTACTGTCTATGGTGGTAATCAAATAATCATCCAAAAGACTGCATAATTAAAAACAGCATTAAATGTTAGGGGAAAAAAACATGGTTAAACAAGACTGCCAACTAAACAACTTGGGAGTCCCTGAAGGGTGGAGGAGCTTCCCTAGGGAGGTTATATCTAAATAAGAACCAGAAAGATGACTAGGAGGTAACTAGCAAAAGAATAAGTGTGTGTGAGTGTGCGGGTGGGTGGGTGGGTGGGTGAGAGAGAGAGAGAGAGCAAGAGAGAGACAGAGAGTTGGGGCGGGTAACACCCTGTGGTGAAGACAGAGTGGCATTTAAGAAAAAAAGGCACTGCTTCTCAGTTTTCATAGAGGCCCTGTAGTCAGAGCAAGCAAGGTGTGTCCTCGGGATTTAAGACATATTCAGAAAGAAAAGAAAAACCAGTCTAGGACACAGAGAACCTAGAGAAAATAGTTATAAAGAGGAGAAAACCCAAGAAAGCTGGAGAGGTAGGCCAGGGTTAGAACCTCGGTAAGACAGGGGAGGGAGGGAATGGGGGGAAAAGGTACAGGGAATAAGAAGCATAAATAATTGGTAGGCAAAAAGTAGACAGGCGGAGGTTAAGGACAGTATAGGAAATGGAGAAGCCAAAGAACTTATATGTATGACCCATGGACATGAACTAAGGAAGGAAGAATACTGGGGGTGCGGGGTAAAGGGCAGGAAAAAATGGGATGACTGTAATAACATAATCAATAAAATATACTTTAAAAAACAAGTGAAAAAAAGAACCGAACCTCAGTTAAGACACAGTAAGTTCTAGCAAGTCCTCTACTCACTTCTCTATATTCATGGCCCTCAAGACCCCTTATCCTTAGTTCTCACAGCTGGCCCCTCCATACCCCATTTTCCCAGGCACTGTAGCAGCCAGCTTCCTGCCCGTCTCGGGGCCTTTGTACACAAGATGATCCCCATGACTGAGCCCTTCTTTCGGGACCCAACCAGGCAAATTCCTACTCAACCTGCAAGTCTCAAATGTTGCTTCCTTCTAGAAGCTTGCCTAGACCCTCATATGCCATCATCATCCTCTCATATAACACTTTAATTTTCATTCATAGCACTTATAATTAATAATTACTTAGTCATACCTGTGTAATTTTCAACATCTGCTTGCCTCCGTAGACTGTAGACTCAATGGTAGCAAAATCTATTTTGTTCATTGACACCAGAGCCAAGTAGGCGTACACTTAATATTTGTTGAATTTGAATTTCCCCTGAATTAGTCATCTTAATTTAAGCTTAAATTCTAAAGACTTATCAATTTCTTCCAGCCCTCTCCTACACACAAGTACATATACACCTACTAAGAAATAACAGTATTAAGACATTTACCACCTCTATAACTTAATGTATAGAATTTCATCAAAGTAATAGTACAAGTTAGCAGTTAACAAGCTTCAAATTTCAAGATCAAGAATCCTTTCACTATTAAAAAAATCTGAAAAACAATAACCACTGACTTTTTTTGTTACAAAGCCAAGAAAAGCTCATGCCCCCAAATATCCCTTAACAGATCACACCTGTACAAACAAAATTAAAATATTCATTTAGACTCACGAATAGAACACAAACAAACAATAAAGTTATAAATTCTGTCCCCCAAGCTAATCTACGGTTTATAGATAGACAGCTCAAAATCTGCCAAAAATCTTGGGGAAAAAACATCAGCATTACTACCTGGTTGCTACTTTGTTCATGATCTGGAGTGTCTGCCGACCAGTCAAATCAGCTATTAAATACAGTGACTCCAAAAGGAAAGGTAAAAAAGAACGTAGAGAAAATATTCTGGAAAATTTCATTATATTTTAATTATTAAAAAATATTAATATGCTAACACCCCAACTTTATGCACCAAGGATCTATTTCTAATTTTAAAATATTCTAAGAAGAAAATATTGTCAACTGACTTCCAGTCAAGACAGCAGTAGACAGACATGGCTCACCTCCTCACACAACCACATCAAAATTACAACGAAATTATAGAACAACCAACACTTAGAAATCAAGTTGAATGGAAGTGTGACAGCTACAGAATTAAGGAAACCACATCTACCCAGACTGGTAGGAGGGGCAGAGACATGGGACAGGCTGGTCCCACATCCATGTGTGGTGTATAATTTGGGAGGGATAACTCAGGAGCCCTCTCCACGCCAGGCACGCCAGCCCAGGGTTCCAGTGCCAGGAAGATAAGTCCCCATATATTCTGGATGCAAAACTCAGCAGGGATTGACTCAGTGGAAGAAACTCCTGGAGTCCCAAGAAGTTCCTCTTAAAGAACCCACACAGTGACTCACCTACTCAGACTTATCACTTCCAGCATAGCACCTTGAAAGGCACCAGTGACACACAGGGAGAAACTGAAGTGTCTGTATCAAGGCAAGAGCTGGGGATAGCCTTCTTCTAGACAGAAATGTTGGCAGAGACAAAGTCCTTTTTCTGAACCCTCCCCCTATAGAGCCACCAAGATGAGACTCCATCAACCTAACACAGTTTGCTCAACCCTGGAGATCCTCTGAAGTTCTGTTCTACCCAACTTAGAGCTGTTAACAAGGGCTTTTCCATATGAATGGCTGGTCCTGGCCATTGCTTCAAAACTTCCTAAATCCTTTCAAACAAGCAACAGACAGTCTCAGTGAGCTGTACCTCTTGCTAAATGGCACAAGGCCCAGCACCAGGAGCAGCCAGCCTATATTCACAGTTTAGGCTCGCCTGGGAATCTCCAAGCCCCGAACCAGTGGCAGCTATCTCAGATTGCTTTACAGCTCATGCAGGGTGGGCCTGGGCAGAACACAGGTAAGGGCTGACCTTGGCCTGCACCACTCCAGAAACACAAGGGCCTGTATACCCAATGGACTGTTACAGACCACATCAGAGCACCAACTGCCCCTGCACAGCTGATCCTCATCAGGGCAGAGGCTGGCGGTCAGTGGTCACACCAGATCTTACAGCTGACTGGCCTGGGTAAATCCCTCCCATTGACCTGCCAACCGCAACCAAGGCTCAACTACAAGAGGAGGGTGTACCCAGCTGACACAAAAGGCACGCCTTTAGTACCCAGCTTTGGTGATAGGGGAGGCTATGCCACTGCATCCTACAAGACATCTACAACATTAGGCCACACTACCAAGACATGAAGTCAAAGCAGCTCTGCCTAATACATAGAAACAAACACAGGGAGACTGCCAAAGCAAAGAGACAAACATGGCCTAAATGAAAGGACAGATTAAAACTCCAGAAAAAGAGCTAAACAATATGGAGATAAGCAATCTGTCAATGCAGGGTTCAAAACACTGCTTATCAGGATGCTCAAGGAACTTAGTGAGAATCTCAACAGCATAAAAAAGATCCAGTTAGAAATGAAGGATACATTAATTAAAATAAAGAACAATTTACAGGGAAACGGCAGTAAAATGGATAAAACCAAGAATCAAATCAATGATTTGGAACACAAGGAAACAAAAAACAAGCAATCAGAACAACAAGAAGAAAAAGTAATCCAAAAAAATGAGGATAGTGTAAAAAGCCTTAGGAAAAACCCAAGTGTTCCAACATTCATATCATAGGGGTGCCAGAAGGAGAAGAGAAAGAGTAAAATACTGGAAATCTATTTGAAAAAATAATGAAAGAAAACTTCCCTGATTTGGTGAAGGAAATAGACATGCAAGTCCAGGAAGTACAGACAGTCCCAATTATGATGGATGCAAAGAGGCCCACTCCAAAACACATCATAATTAAAATGCCAAAGTTTAAAGATAAAGAAAAATCTTAAAAGCAACAAGAGAAAAACAGTTAGTTACCTACAGGAGAGTTCTCATTAAACTCTCAGCCAATGTCTCAAAAGAAACTTTGCAGGCTAAAAGGAAGTAACAAGAAATATTCAAAGTCACAAAAAGCAGAAATATATAGTCAAGATTTCTCTGTCGAGTAAAGCTGTCATTTAGAATCAAAGGGTAGATAAAGAGCCTCCCAGACCAGAAAAACTAAAGGAGTTCATCATCACTAAACCATTATTATATGAAATGTTAAAAGGACTTATTTAAGAAAAAGATCAAAACTATGAATAATAAAATGAGAATAAATGCATATCTTTCAACAGTTGTATCTGAAAAATAAACTAATCAAACAAGAAGAATAGAGACAGCATCATGGATATGGAGAGCGTTTTAATGGTTGCTGGATGGGAGGAAGTACAGAGGAGTGGGTAAAGAAGTGAGGGGATTAAGAAGTACAACTTGGTTGTTACAGAATAGTCATGGGGATGTAAAGTACAGCATAGGCAATGGAGTAGTCAAAGAACTTATGCGCATGACCCATAGACAGGAACAATGGTAGGGGATTGCCTGAGGGAGTTGGGGGCGCTGGGTAGAGGTGGCAAATGAGGGGAAACTGGGATAACTGTAATAGCATAATCAATACATATAATTTAAAATAAATAAACAAAATTGATTTCCAAAAAAAAGAAAATATTGGTTTTAAAAGTAAATTTTCCAGCCCTGGCTGGTGTGGCTCAGTGGATTGAGCACCAGACTGTGAAGCAAAGGGTGGCAGGTTCGATTCCCAGTCAGGGCACATGCCTGGGTTGTGGGCCAGGTCCCCAGTAGGGAGTTGGCAAGAGGCAACCACACACTGATGTTTCCCTCTCTTTCTCCCTTCCCTTCATCCTAAAAATAAATAAATAAAACCTTTAAAAAGAAAAAAGTAAATTTTCCATTCCCCTGATGTCAAGTATTTTAGCTAAGGAATTTCAGTTGGGGTTTGGCAAAAAAAGGTACCAGAAGGGTAAAAAAGAGTGGCGATATTCCAACAGTTTCAGGGATGCCCTACCCCAGTGGTTTACAAACTTTGTGGTCTCAGAATATTTTTATACTGTTGAAAAGTATCAAAGTCCCTAAGGAGCTTTCTTCTGCAGGCTATATCTGTCAACATTTACTCCATTAGAAACTAAAATAGAGGAGTAACATGCTACCCTATTTTTTTATAAATTAAAAAAGGAACTATATCCCCCCCCAAAAAAAATAGTGAGAAAAGTGGCATTGTTTTGCATTTTCGCAAATCTCTATCATGTTCAGCCTCAAAAGCAACAGCATTCTCACAGATGTTTCTATACTCAATCTGTTATAACATGTTGCACTGGTTGAAAGTCATATAGCAAATCCAGCCTTGAACATATATGTCACCAGAAGAAGGAGGAACCTCTTGGAACCCAAGACAGTTGTGGAAACCCCACTTGGATCACACTTTTAGAACCACTGCCTCATTCCTTATATGATCAGTCCTCCTACTGTAGAGATAAGATGGTACCAGATATTTTAGGCTGAGCATTAGTCCACTACCTGACAAAAATGCTACTACTGTTCCATAGATTCAGAAATCTCATCAGCCTCTCTAACATTAAGGAAGTCAAGAAAATCTATGGTCAAGAAGGCATTAGATTTTTTTAATATAAGAATAATATTTTATGTACACAACTTAATATTTTTTTGAATGAGACAAAAACCTGTGATAAGAAGGTACTCAACTGGCCATCTCGTTTGGGATCAACCAAATCCTCATGTAATGTCAAATATAACGTAAGGCCAAAATCCCTAACTGAAAAATCATAGGCTACTGGGGAATTACAGAATATTATCTGAAGAGTTCAGAGCATGAATTTTTGCTGGCAGTGTACACCAGCTCCTTTCTGTTGTTGGATAAGGACCTCTATCCCTAGGAACTGCTCTAACACTTCAAATCTAAGGACCTCTCGACTTAACTAAGGTACCTCTTCAAGTCAGTACCATCTTGGACAATGTCTTGGGACTACAGTCTTGGGAGATAACAGTATTCCCATGGTTTTCTACTAAAAATAGCATGTCATCAGGGCGAAACAGAACTGCTTCCCAAATCCCATGGTACTTTTCAAACTCCATTTATAGATCAGACTGATACCCAGTTAAGGAGCTAGCGTTTAGCTCATTTCTAACATGTGTGGGCTTGAAACCAAGTCTGGCACTTCTTTGGCTCATCACAATTTCACAGCTGGGTAAGGCCACACATACACTGCAATACATTACCCATAAAAGAAATCACAAAGTATTCTCATATTGGTCATGAAATAATCCAGAGTATAATGTACTTCTACAGCCAACTTTTAGGACCTATTAAGCAATCTAGTTGATAGTCTACTTCAAGAATAAAGGCTATTTCTAAAACCTAGACTTAACGAACAGCATACAACTTGTTGTCCACAATACTGAAGATGAAGAGAAAGTTGTAAAATGACCCCTATGTTTGTTTCCCATCATAAAATTCTATGAAATGTTCATTTGTCAGTGCAGGTGACCTAAACTCATTTGGTTTCTCCATTTGTTCAACCTACAATTTATTTAGTCTCTACTCGTTCAACAGAGACTTTGTTGACACTTTTATCAATTCAACTTCTAGCAGTCTCCAAGTTAGAAAGCATCTTGAAAGACAGGTTGTACATTCACACATCCATATTTTGAATGACACCATCCAGTTGAAGTCACTCACCATTGCTGGGGTTGCCCCTACTCCTCCATGATAGTTTTTTTTCTTTTTATCTCTTTATACAGTCTAAGCTATGCCTTCAGTAAGGGGAAAAAAACCTCACTCTCTTTAATATAAATGGTAGAGGCAAAGAAAAAACAGAGTAATTCTGCTTCTCTTTTTGACAAAAATTACGTCATTGTCATCCTAACAGGAGGGGCACTTACGAACCAGCCACGAACTATGCTTAGGGATCATGTGTGTTATCTCATTCGATCGCTCCCCAAACACTCTAAGTATATACTCCTACTTGTCCCATTTCATAGAGTTTTTAAAAATCTGTAAATATTTAGTGAGTAGAATTTTCAGTGGGTGGGGAGAAGCCATCCGAGTTCAGGTCTTAACCAACCACCACTCTCTCTTTCATTCAACTAGCCCACCACAGTCTGGCTGCTTTTGTCTGCTTTTGTTGTCCGTAACGTTTTAGCTGAGCCTCAGCACATTCCACACTTTCACCACCTTGATTTTCATCTTAGAAACAATCTCTTCTCATGGTTATTTGGACCACTTTTCAATCATGCCCTCTTTCCATTTCTCTAAACTCAACATTAATTTCATATGCTCTGTAACCTCAGATTTTTCCCCTGACCCCCCAACACGATATTGATGTGGGAAAAAAATAAGCTACCTTGACAATACATCAATTGATTTCTATCTCACATCTCCCATCCCCACTTTTCAGTTCTCTTGTAAGTAACATCTCAAAATAAAAACAGAACTGTGTGTCAGGCATGTTTGGGAACAAGGCTAGACACAGTTAAGACAAATTCTAGACATAAAACTTCGAAGGAAAGCATACTTACAACCACCACCTCCAAGTTGGACAAAAATCAGCCATTAAGTGAGAATAGCTGTGCTTCTTCTACGCTCAAAAAGCAGAGAGGAAGCAAAGGCAGCTTGCTTCACACTACCTGGGCCTTAACAGGAGTGAAAATGACATGGGCTGTCAGTTATAGCTGCAAAGAAAGGCTAAACCGAAGCCATCATACCATATAAGTTAAGTCAGGGTCTTTTCTCCAGTTCACAAATGACCTGTGAAATATTTTTAACACCACACTCTGTCTGAACTGGCAACGTGCAAGTTGCCAGGGCTTGGTTTTATATAGACTTCACTGCTGCTGGAGGGTTTCTGGTGGGTGTTGCTTTCAGAATATTAGCATGTAATTTGATCTTTCATGATAGATGAATACAAATGGCTTCTTGGACAAGTCCTATAGAACTGAAACTCAGCCCCTGGATCAGTTCATCCTGTAGTTAGAGGAAATAATTACAGGTTATTTCAGGAAAGAAAGGGTTTTGACTGAAAGAGTTACACTACGAACATTCCAGCTGTAACAGATGGACCGAAGATAGGGTTTGGAAAAGTGGGGGAAAGACCAATTTCATCTGTTAGAGGTTGGGGGAAGATCAGGCTTAATTGAATGAAAGTAAGTTGAAAAGTTAAAGTTAGGCTACCATGTAAGAACCAATGAATCCCACTAAGTTTAATTTAACTGTCTACAGAGTGAAACTGACTTTACTACACTACCAGATACACAGATAACAACTAGGCCAAACTTCTGAGATTCCAATGTTTTGGTCATCCGGTTCATGCCTTACTGGTATCTCAAGACTAGGTTTTATTTTGACACACTTGACTACATGGAAACTGTCCCTTATTTTCCATTTAATTCCCTCGGTGTCAAATAGCCATGGCTCTCCTGCTTTGTTTCAACTAATAAGACCCCATCATCAACCAGCTGTTTTATTATATTGACCGAGGCAACTCCAGGCTCACTCCTCGCCCTGCAGTTTATAAACTGTGCCTGGAACAATTTTTTTTTAACCTATTGATAGGAAGGAACCTGTTATTCTTTCCACAAAACTCCTAGACGTGTAACTGTAGAGTTCATTCAAAATTCTACTTCCTCCCAAAGTCCTCAGTTAGAAGCTGTCTCAGCACGCCAGCCCATCTCTAACTAGGCCTGGACCTCCCCCTTCAACCAAACAGTGCAGACCTGCCTATCCCTCCCATTACCAGACAAATGGTGTTTCAGGCACCTACCATCTGACACAACTGTCCCAACTCTACAGCTACTATACTTAACCCAACATAATTTGAAGGGGGATGAATATGAAAGGGATGTCAGGACTAGGGAGGTCTCTGTGTGTGTGTCTCTCTCTCCCCCTGCCCCTCACCACCTCTCTCTATTTAAATGGGAGACACTAGAGCATATTTCTGTAGAGGTGGAAAAAAAGCACCCTTTATACAGCAACCTAACCAGAGCCTCCCTTCTCACCCACACTCCCCTCCACACTCAAGCCCATTCCTGCCTCAGACCTCCCACCCTCGCCCTTGCATTGTTACCCAACTTCTCCATAGCACTTAACACTATATGCAATTTGTGGTTTATTTGTTTGTTGATTGTTATCTTTCCCCTCTCCCACCCCATCTTCCTCCATGCACCAAAATAGCAGCAGCATGGGAGTAAGATCTCTGCCTAGCTCATGGCTCCATACCCAGGCCTGGCACAAACTGGGCACTGGATGTCAATTAAAACACACTCATTTTAACTTCTTAGTCTATGCTACACTTCAGTTTGAATAGGAAGAAGAAGATGAGATTTTAGAAATGTGGCAGTGCCTGGCAAGGAAATGACTCGAGGAAGGGTTATTCCATGTCCTCAATTTAATATAGTAGCAACCAGGTATTTGAGATAAATTAAAAGATATCATTTGTAACTTGGATTTCAGTTTTCAAAGGTGTCATCCAAGAGACGCAGCCAAACAAAAAGACGGCTGGCAGACTCCGGGTGTGCCAGACAACTCCTGGTGGACAACATCCCAGCTGGAAAGGACTCCTTGGATCTCTAGTTGCAGACACCAGCTGATCCACCCAGAGCCATCCCCAGTGACCTCTGAGACAGCCTCCGCAGCTTGAAAATATGCCTCCTACAAGTCAGAAATTGACACATTACCTCCCTCTACCCCCAGTCTTCCAACAGTTATTGACGTTATTTGGAAAGCTGTGATTCCATGCCTATTAAAAGAACTCCCAGGAAGTGACAAAAGAAAAATAGATCTGGCTGATGGAAGCCAAAGACTCAATCAGAGATTACAATTAGCAATGAATACATCTGAAGAAAAAGAAAATTGTACCATCTTCTGTATCACATGGTATCTGTTCAGGAGGCTTAAAACAAAAGACTTAACCAATGAATTCAAAGACTGCTGAGTCAAGAACACTAGCCTTTCCAGAAAGGAACTCTTTCAAAGACCCTTTATCTATTTAAATAGAGCAGCACCAGCTACTAACTCTCTCTGCACAGCAATGATTCCAGGAATTTTGTCTACCAAGTCACCATTAAACCTGTGTAGCTATTTAGACCTTTATAAAGTTTCTCCAGGTGACATCTTACATACTGCTGAATCAATCCACTCTAACATAATGGAATAACTAAATAACATTAATCTTTACAAATACTTTTCATAGTGGTCTTCCCCCCTCCCCTCCTCCAACTAGAATGTGACTCATGGAATGCTCTCACAACTTAGCCTGAAATATGTGTTTGCCAGAGGAGCAGCTAAAGCAGAATCAGATAATTGTGGTATGACTCAACAAACACACAGCTGTTCATTTAAATATATCCATCAAAAGTATAAATATGACCATGAGAAAGAAAATGAGCTGTGCACACAGGGTCAGTGCCCAGTTGAATGGGCTGGCGTCGAAGTAACCACAACAGAAAACAAGGAGGAGCTGGGGGAAAGCGGCAGGGAGCAGTTCTGCACGGATGTCCAGTGAAAGGAGACCGGGAAACGGACATGACCTGAAAACCACCCACCCCACCCCACCCCAAACACTCACTGACCTACGTAACAGTGGTAAGGTAAAAGTAAAACTAAATGCGCTCTACTAAGTGGGGAGAAAGAAACAAAAATTAGGAAATAGATGATGCCCCTAAGAGGTAGAAATCCTGGAAGGAAGAACTCGGAATCCGATTTATTTCTAAAAACAAAACTAAACGAAGACTCTGAGGCAGAAGACTATGAAGGACCAGACTTCTCACCTCAGTCCTCTCTCCACAACCCTCGAAGGTGGTGATTAGGAAATCATGAGAATACGAGAATCCCTCCAATAGTCCCCAAGCTAATAACGGAAACACCGCCCTGTACCAGGCAACCCTCTTCACAGGTTCTACACAGGTGAGAGCCACACTTGAACATGAAGAAAAGGCAACCGTAGAGGAAACAGATAATGTCGAGAGGAGCAGGGGGAGCACTAGCAAAAGTGCCTCCGTCCGCACTCCACACCCCACCCCGCCTGCTTCTGCAGGAGGGCCGTAGGCCCAGGCAGACCATGAGAAGCAGTGGCTGTGAGACGAACTCAGAACAATAACAAACAAACAGAATAAAAAATCAAGTTCTTCCCCAAAAATAACCTCTCAGGGTCAGGCAGGCGGCTTCAGTTCACATTGAGCCTGACTCCTCAGTCATCCTGCATGGAGACCATTCACATTCTCCACGTGTACAGGTAAACCTCTCCTATTATTATAAGCAACAACTAGTTCAACAATCGCCACCTCCCTCCTCCCATATCCGTCTTCATCCTTTCACTGAACACTTTCTACAAAGAGCAACCTATATAGCTCCCTCCATCTCCTTCCTCTCCTCCATCCTGTCCATCACTGAAGCACCTCCTCTTGCCAAGGTCCTAATTTATTGTAGACCTAACATATCCTTTAGGTTCACAGGCAAGCTTCCTCCAAACTGTGATTCCCAACCCTCATGCCTAGAGATTTAGATTGGATTGACTGGGGATGAGGCCTAGGAATCCCCCAGTATCACAGCCCCTGGGTAATTCAGGTGGTGCTGAAAATGCCTGAGGGCCATCTCACTCATCCATTCTGCAGGATGGCAGTACCGATAACCCACTTCTTCCTCAGGGTTCTTCCCGCGCTGGGATTCAGAGGCTCCACTCTCCCTGGTGTCTACATCTAGGGTTCAGATCTTCTCAGTGTCCTTGGACAGCAGTGTCCTCTTCTGCCACTCAAACCTTAAATCTGCTTCTTACTCAAGGTGGTGCCCAGTTTCTTAGCTTCAGGGCCACCAAGCTGAGATCGAACACCCAAGTGAAGAATGGAATCATCCACTCATTATCGTTCCCCACTCCCACCATCTATTCCCTATTATCTCCTTCCCTAACCATATATCCTTGTTTTTTCACTGTTTATAAAATTGATTTTTTAAATGTTATTCCAGGTATTTCAAGTTACACAGAAACAGAAAGAAAAGTATATAATGAACCCTATTTCTGACCTCCTGGACTTCAAAAATAAACAGCATCCTACCACACTGTTTCAAAAATGAGCCATCTTATTTCCTCTACTCTGTCCATTTCCTCCTGGGGTATTTTTTCTTTAAGGTTTTATTTATTTATTTATTTTTAGAGAGAGGTGAAGGGAAAGAGAAAGAGAGGGAGAGAAACATCAATGTGTGGCTACCCCCTACATGCCCCCCACTGGGGACCCAGCCTGCAACCCAGGCATGCACCCCAACTGGGAATTGAACCAGGGGTCCCCCAGTTTGCAGCCCCCCAGTTCACAGTCCAGCACTCGATCCACTCAGCCACACCAGTGAGGGCTCTCCTGAGGTATTTTAACAAGAATCCCAGGTGTCACATCATTTCACCCACAAAGTCTCTAACAATCAAGATTTTTTTTCTAAATATATATATAAAACCAACATCTCACCTAACTAAATTAAAAGTATTCCTCCTCCAAATACCTTCTAAAAGCTAGTCAGTGTTTAAATCTGCCCAATTTTCAACAACTATAAACATCCCCTCCTGCCAAAAATTGTGGGGAGAATGGAATAGCGTATCAAAAAGAAATTGTTTTATCGCTTTTTAGTTATCATTACCTGCAGTGTAGTGTTAGAATTGCAGCAGTATTGAGAATACTGTATATTTCATATGGAAAAAAGCAAATGAGTAACTAAGACATATTCGAATTCTATCATCCCCTGCTGTTCCAGAGAACCAGAATCCTCTGCGTGGAATTAAGGAGATTCAAATGCAATACTGAAAAGGTTAAGTAAGAACCTTATAAACGGCACTGTAATTGGAAATATCAGTACAAACTCATGAAGTATTTTATGTATATTTAACCTCTGTCATTAAAAAGGCCTGGAAACAATGACCTGCCCAGAGCAGTGAATACTCCTGGCTGCCCAGCCTGCAGTGTTAAAACACCACCTCCTACTAAGAGAAATCATTGAATTAAACTATAAGGTTGCAATCACGAAATCCAACCAATGGGAAATTAGAGGTCAAATGACTGGGTTCTTCAACGCTTTAACTGTAAGGAAAGGAAGGGGCTGGGAAGGGAACCTGAAATTTAAGAGACTTAAAGACAGAAAAAGATGTGCAAGACCAAACTACGGCAGCTGGATATGTGCACGCAGGTGGTAAAACCACAAAGAAAGACAACAAAGCAATTACTACGGAAATGAGGAAAGTGGATACTTGCACGGGAGAAAGGGGCTGTGAGAGGCACAGGGCATGCCAACAGGCCGGGGAGGCTGCTCGTGTTCCGTCTCCTGACTTGCATTGCAGTCACAAAAACTACTCGTAAGAATTGAACTAAGCCAGGTATGCTTTGTGTGGATGTCTGTGTTTGTGTTTTCCTTTACAATAAAAATGTAAAAGGAGCCCTGGCTGGTGTAGCTCAGTGGATTGAGCGCGGGCCTGTGAACCAAAGGATCGCGGTTCGATTGCCAGTCAGGGCACATGTCTGGGTTGCAGGCCAGTTCCCAGCAGGGGACACACGAGAGGCAACCATACATTGATGTTTCTCTCCCTCTCTCCTTCCCTTCCCCTCTAAAGATAAATAAATAAAATCTTTAAAAAAAAATGTAAAAGGAGAAGAAAATAGAATATCTGTTTTGAAGAAGGTGCGTGTGCACACACACTCAATGAGGAAGTAACAGCATTCCATACCGTGAATATGCAAAAATTTACCAGGTCTGTGTTACATATAAATTTATATGATAAACTTCTGAAATACAAAAACTTTTTAAAACTTCAAACAGGAAAGTTTTTTTTCAAGTTCCAAGTTTATTAATTTTAATAAAGAAACAGGCATTAGCCTCAAGTATTGAAATAAACTTCACACACCATCGTATGACATGATGGTCCCCCCTCCTACTTCGATATACATTTCATGCATTGAGGGTATAAAAAGACTGTACAGTGCAGACCAACATTTCCAAACACTATGTCCCATTATCACCAAGTAAGAAAAATTAACATCATGAGGATGTGAACCCTTCTCCTCACAAAGTACATCCACACATTTACTCTAATCCCCATAATAGTAGCAGGTTTTAAGGAGGCGGGAGTGGTGATCATATACAATTATTTTCAAGTTCATACAATTTTTAAAATCCCATACAATAATAAATATAAAAATTCTATAAAATGGAGCTTCCCTATCAAAAAGAAAAAAATCGTATGATATGATACTCCGAGAGTTAAAAAAACCATGTGATCCTAGAACACGCACAGGCACGGAGATCAATGAAAGTAAATGGATATCCCCAAAATAGGCCAAAATGTATATGGGAATTTATAAAACAGAAGAAATCAAAGAAGAGAAGTTGGGACTATTCAGTAAAATCAGAATGACTAGCCAATGACAGACTGCTGCTTTTCTACGACAATTTCCTCTTCGCTTTTTTGCAGGCCCATGCCAACCAGCAGTGCCTGCATGCCCCACCCTCCCCAGCAGCTAGAAGCGCCCACATGACAAGTCCTCACCAATGGAAGTAGAAGTGATGTGTGCAACTTCTGATCACTTAACCAGGCCTTTCTCCTCTGTCCTTCACACTGAGGAAACCCAGATATGGTAGCAAGCCAGCTATGACCACGCCGGTAACTCAGTGACAA
>PVKM010019483.1:0-24167 GCA_004027735.1 Carollia perspicillata
TGGAAAAAGCATTTGATAAGGTACAGCACCCATTTATGATAAAAACACTCAGCAAAGTGGGAATTGAGGGAGCATTATTCAACATAATAAAGGCCATATATGAGAAACCTACAGCCAACATCATACTCAAAGGACAAAAACTAAAATCTTTCCACTAAGATCAGGAACAAGACAAGGTTGTCCACTTTCACCACTTCTATTCAAAATAGCATTGGGAGTTTTAGCCATAGCAATCAGACAAGAAAAGGAAATAAAAGGCATCCAAATTGGAAAGGAGGAAACAAAACTATCACTCTATCACTGTTTGCAGATGATATGATAGTGTACATGGAAAATCCTATAGACTCCACCCAAAAACTCCTTAACCTAATAAATGAATTTGGCAAAACAGCAGGGTACAAAGTCAATATCCGGAAATCAAAGGCATTTTTGTATACCAACAATGAAACAGTAGAAACAGAAATTGAGAAAAAAATCCCATTTGATATAGCAAAAAAATAAATAAATAAATAAAACACCTAGGAATAAACCTAACAAAGGAGATAAAAGACCTGTATGCAGAAAACTACACAGCACTGAAGAGTGAAATCAAGGAAGACACAAACAAATGGAAACATATACCGTGTTCATGTATTGGAAGAATTCACATTGTCAAAATGTCCATATTACCAAAGCAATATACAGATTCAATGCAATACCTATCAAAGAACCAATGGCATATTTCACAGACATAGAAGAAACACTTCAAAAGTTTATATGGAACCATAAATGACCCTGAATAGCAGCTGCAATTTTGAGAGAGAAGAACAAAGTAGATGGGATCACAATACCTGGTACCAAAGTGTATTACAAGGCCACTGTAATCAAAACAGCCTGGTACTGGCATAAAAACAGGCACATAGACCAATGGAAGAGAACAGAAAGCCCAGAAATAAACCCAAGTCTCTATGGTCAGGTAATATTTGACAAAGGGGGCAACACCATAAAATGGAGTAAAAATAGCCTCTTCAACAAATGGTGTTGGGAGAACTGGACAGCTACATGCAAAAAAATAAAACTTGAGCACCAACTTACACCATATAGAAAAATAAATTCAAGGTGGATAAAAGACTTAAATATAAGCCGTGACAACATTAAAATCCTAGAGGAGCACATAAGCAGGAAAATCTCAGATATCTCACACACTAACATTTGTACTGATATGTGCCTCAAAGCAAGGCATATAAAGGAAAGAATAAAAAAATGGGATCTCATTAAAGTAAGAAGCTTCTTCACGGCTAAAGAAAACAGCATTAAAATAATTAGAGAACCAACTGTATGGGAAAACCTATTTGCCAATGATAGCTCAGACAAGGGTTTAATCTCCAAAATATACAAAGAATTTATATGACTCCACTCCGAGAAGATAATCAACCCAATTTAAAAAAATGGGCAAAGAACTTGGACAGGCGTTTCTCCAAGGAGGACACACAGGGGATTCAGAGACTCATGAAAAGACACTCAATATCGCTAGCCATCAGAGAAATGCAAATTAAAACCACAATGAGATACTACTTTACACTGGTCAGAATGGCCAACATAAACAAAGCAAAAAACAACAAGTGTTAGAGAGGATGTGGAGAAAAGGGGACCTTAGTTCACTGTTGGTGGGATTGTGAACTGGTACAATCACTATGGAAAACAGTATGGACTTTTCTAATAAAACTAAAAATGGAACTTCCATTTGACCCAGCAATTTCACTGCTAGTATTATATCCCAAGAACCCTGAAACACCATTCCAAAAGAACCTATGCACCCCAATCAATGTTCATAGCAGCACAATTTACAATTGCCAGGTGTTGGAAGCAACCTAGATACCCATTCTAGATGATCATTTACTGAATGGATCAAAAAACTATGGTCCATTTACACAATGGAAATCTATGAAACAGAAAGAAAGAAGGAGCTCCTACCCTATGCAACAGCATGGATAGAACTGGAAAGCATTATGCTAAGTGAAATAAGCCAGGCAGTAAAAGACAAAAACCATATGATTTCACCTTTAAGAGGAACCTAAGCAACAAAACAAACAAGCAAGCAAAATATCACCAAAGACATTGAAAGAAAAAACAGGCTGACAGTAACCAGAGGGGAGAGGTTAGGGAATTTCAGGGAGAAAGGGAAGGAATTATAGAACAGGTATAAAGGACACGTGGACAAAAACTAAGCGGGGTGTAAATGGGAGGGAGTTGGGGAGCCCTTGGGTAGTGGACTGGGATGGGAGTAAAAGACAGAAAACTGCACTTGAATAACAATTAAAATAAAATTTAAAGAAAAAACAATATTGGGGTTGACTTAGGGATGGGAGAGGATGGCGCTGGGTAGGGAAATGGAGAAAAAAACTGGATAACTCTAACAGAATAAAGAATAAAAATAAAATAAAATACACTGGGTTCTGTAGACAGTCTGAAAAATCTGGTGAGAAATTCTTGCTATCCTGCCTATTCAATCAGTTATATTTTTTCACTTATTTAAAGATTTTATTTATTTATATATGTTTAGAGGGGAAGGGAACGAGAGAAGGAGAGAAATATCAATGTATGGTTGTCTCTGGTGCTTTCCCCTCTGGGAATTGGCCTGCAACCCAGGCATGTGCCCTGACTGGGAATCAAACAATGATCCTTTGGTCTGCAGGCCTGTGCTCAATCCACAGAGCTACACCAGCCAGGGCTCCATCAGTTATATTTTAAACAAGAATTTCAGGAGCTAAGCAGAATACAATGGAAAATACAAGGGGATATATAATTTGAAGAAGTCATTAAGAAATATGCAAGCCTTTATTACATGAAATGTTAAATGAATTTACCTAAGGAAAAGAAGATCAAAAACTGTGAACAGTAAAATGACAACAGATTCGCAACTATCAACAACTGAACCTAAAAAACAAAAAGAAAAACAATCTGAGCAAACAACTAGAACAGGAACAGAATCACAGAAACAAAAATCACATAGGGGATAATCATTGGGGAGGGGTGTGGGGCATCTCTGCACACAGAGCCTGCCCAACCCCCTACCACCCGCCACAGAAGCGAATAAGTCTACTAAGTCATGATCTGCTTGGGGAAGAGAAGTGGCTAATCTCTCAGAGGAGAAGGGCCTTGAGCCTGTTCCTTATGGGCTTTTATTAGGTTCAATTTGCACAGGAATACAGGTAAAACTCATCAATAATGAGTTTTACTGCCTGATAATGATCAGGCAGTAATGTTCAAACAGTAGATAACATTCAAGGAATTATGAGGGCTTATGCTGATTTAGGGTCAGTTACCTAAAAGAACATAAAACTTTGGGAAACAAACTCATTTCATGCTTAGACCCTTATCAGAAAGTTGACGTTCTCAGCAAAGCAGGTTTCAGAGGATTTTAAGCATTCTTTCTTAGGCCTGATTGGCCTGAGGAACTGCCTGTTCCTGTCCAGGGCTACACCCGACCTCTGGCATTATTTCAGGTTTAAATCAGGCAGGAGAAGTAAGGAAGCCAAGAGATTAGGAGACTCATCATAGACAGGATGAGGGCTCAGGCTATATCAAAACCAAGGTGTGAGAGTCCACCACCCCTGTTTTCTATAGCTCCCAAGTCCTTCTTTGAGGGCCCCATTGCAACTGCGCCTGTCTTAGGTCATCCCTCCCTTAAGGAATCTTACCCATCATTGGCTGACCAGTGATTTGCCTGGGGCTAAGCATCATGAAGTAAAAGTGGGCAGATGCAGTGCCTCTGCCAAGGAGATGAGCTTTGTCTCCTTTGTTGCTTATGGTCCCAAGGTCTCTCACTTAGCCTTAGCCATGGGGGTTACAGCTTCTGAAACTGGGAAGGGCAGTTCCTAATAGAGTGGCAAGGGGGATAATGGGGGTGGGGAAAGGTACAGGGAATAAGAAACATAACAGATGGGCACAAAATAGATAGGGGGAAGTTAAGGATAGTATAGGAAATGGAGAAACCAAATAACTTATAATCATGATCCATGGACATGAATTAAGGTGGGGGTGGGAATGCAGGAGGGTGGAGTGTGCATGAAGGAGGGGGATAGAGGGAATAAAAAATGTTGGGACAACTGTAGTAGCATAATGAATAAAATATACTTAAAAAATAGGAAATCTAAAATGAACACCAATATCTAACTAGAGCTCCAGAGAGATAGAATAAAGGAAATGGAAGAATAGCAATATTTGAAAATATAATAGATGGTTGTTTTCCAGAAATAATGAAAGACATAAATGTGCAAGTACTATGAAGCTGTCTAAAGAGAATCTTAGCTACTTTGTAGGGAATTTGCAGAACTAATATTTCAAAGCTAAAATCCTAAGAGCATTTGGGAAAAAATATCAATCACAAAGGAATGAGAAATAGACTGAGGGTAAATTTCTCAAAACCTTAATGGAAACCAAAGGCCAATAAATTAATAATATTTAAAGTAATGTCAACTTCACAATTTGTACCCACTAAAAATATGTTTCACAGATCAAGGAAAATAAACATTTTTATATACACAGCTCACCAAAGAAATAGTGACAAGATATATTTTAGAAAGAAGTGAAATGATCCCAGATCCCTGGTTTGAAGTGTAAGAAGGAATCATAGGCAAATAAATAATCTGGATATAATTTATAAATAAAATAATGTTAGTATAAAATTGTAATAAGCAGGAATAATAATCTTCAATTAAATATACAAGGATAAACATAAAATCTCAGAAATCAAACAGTGTGTAAATAAAAGGTTAAATCAGTTTAAAGTGTTTGAAATTTTTTTATTATTTGTAAAATCATTTAAGATATTGAATAACTTTAAACTTAATTAATTGAGAGATATAGAGAAGAATTTCGAATTTTATATACTCAAAGTTTGTGAGTCTTTCCTTTTATTCTGACTCCAATTCATGGGGTACGAGACTTTCTCAACAAATCCCTACTTGTACTTAATAAAGACATTGAGGCTGTGTATTTGGCATGGGTTGTCAGTCTGCAGGCTTCTATTTTGCTACATTTGGCTACTTTCCAGAGAAAATTCTTGGGTTGTAGTTAATGACTTGAGGTAAACTTCCAAGATGTTATTGTCTATTCCCTTTTTGTCTCTATCTTGGAAGGTGCAGTCCTGATCTCATATACTTTGAAATTTTGTTTGAATATAAATGCTACTTAGATTCTGTGTTGCCAAAACCAAATAGTGTCCAGTATCCATGCTCTATTCTATAATAATTATAATGGACATTTTATTTTTTTAAGTGAGATTAAATTTCTGTTGCTGCTCCTCATTCTCCTAAAAATTCTAATCTATATTTATTTATTTTTATTTTAAATAATTTTATTTTTATTCTATTACAGTTGTCTCAATTTCCCCTTCTGCCTTTCTCTTCCAATTCCACCTCCTGCTTCCACAGTCAATTCTCACACTGTTGCCCTTGTCCGTCAGCCATTCATACATGTTTTGTCTAGTCCCTTCCACTTTCCTCCATTATCCCACTCTTCCCTCCTCTCTGGTCACTTTGAGTCTGTTCCATGTTTCCATGCCTGTGTATCTATTTTGTTCATTGGTTTTTTTATTAGGTTTCTCTTATAGGTGAGATCATATTTACTTACATAATAACATTTTTGCAGACTGCCATTAAATTGTTTTTAAAATGTTAATTTAATTATCTGCACTAGAACTAAACATCCATTTATATATTTATTTCTGTTTTTATGTTTTCAATTTATTAATATATAATTAAGTTATCTGCAAGAAAATTATATTATTAAATAACAAACTGTTATTTAAGCCATTTCTCTAGTATCTTTAGTCTTAGGTTACCAAGTTGTGTTTAAACCTCACTGATGTTGAGCTACTTCACTGAGTCCCTTGTCTTTAAATAATATCTTGATGCTGATAAACATAAATGGACCAAAAGCCAATTCTCCTCCTGTCCTGTATTCTGTCTTCTCCATTTTGGTCATCAGCACTGTGCTGTGACCCTGCTTGCCACAGTTAATGAACAGGAGTAATCCTCTTTTCCCTCACTCATGCCTCTACCAGCAAGTCCTGTGAAGCAGATATTCCAACAATGTGCTGAGTCTTTTCATTTCTTTCCACTTCCATATGGCTATCATGGTACAATTCACTGTACTTTTCATATATATGAAATGAAATTACATTTATCCCCTTGTCCTCTTTTTAAAATTTTCAGTGGCTTACTCTGACAGTTATAATAAAATCCAAATTCTTTGCTTGTCTGCAGAATTCTCCATTCTATCTCCCCTATCACCGCTATGCCTTTGCTGTTAGCTGCTCCTTCTTCCTGAAATTCTCTGTTTCAGTGTTGATAGTATGAAAGACTAGTCATTTCTTAGATACCTTTTAGACTATCAGAGTCACCATGTCACTCTCTATTACATATTTCTATTTTTCTCTCCATAACAACTTGAATTACCAGATATTTACTTTTTTATCCGTGTACCTATCAATCATCTATTTAATGTTCTCTTTTCCCTATTCTTAGAATATAACATCCATGAGAAGAACAATCTCATATTTATTTATTGGTGTACTACCAATTCCTAGAACGCTACCTTGTCCTTGGATGTTGTTCATTAAATATCTGTTACATGAATAAAAAATACTTTTCTGCCATTTTTAATTAATACATTTTAGTTACATGGACAATTTTGTTAATATCACTTTTTGTTAACAATAGCCAGTGGTCTTACATTCAATAATTAAAATGTACAGTTCTGACTACATTTGTAAATGTCTTCTTACATTTTTGAATTAACATAAAACTTATTTGAAATATTGCTCAGAGTAATTTCTACTAAATTGGCTGCACTTTCAGAAATTCAAAAAACTGTACATGAATAGTAATTTATTCCTGTCTAATTAAACATAATTTGAATATGACACAATCTAACCCATTTTTTTAGGGCCTGAAACTGTGAACAACCTCCAGAATGATAAATCTTAATTTTGAGCACCCTAGACAAAATAAATAAAAATGTCAAGGTAGATCCATTTATTAGTAAATTCATCTGCATTGAAGGATTTCTTGAACTGTTTTCTTAAAGTTATGTTACCCTCTGAGTCTTTTTCACTTTTTTACTTTCTAATTCCTTGTGGTGTCATTCTTCTTGTTTTCATATTTTTTAGCATGCCCCATTTGCTTTTATTATTTCATACACAATAATTTTTAAAAAAGGGTCGTTGAACTTCCTAGGCTATTTTTTGCCATGCCTAATTAATTTTTCTTTGAAATTACAACACTAAAAAGGAAATGCATCATTAATTAGAAAACTTTCATATATACTCCAATAATCATAAGATTAACTTTTATGTAATTACTATAGGAAAATGTTTTATTATTCTTATAGTGTTTTTATAAATTAAATTCATGTAAATTAGTTATATTTCTAGTCAGAACTTAATCATTTTTTCCTTCTACTCTGAATTTATACTAGACAGTAGTCTTTTATTGAAAACATTTACACTTTTCAAAAATGTTCTTGTCTTAGAGATGATTTGATCTGTCATTAGTTTGGAATTATGGCATATTGGACTTTATAAATAAACATGTATACATAAATATGCATTTAAATTTGGCCATTCCCCATAGCAGTCCTGTAAATCAGATTTATTATTATTGCTTATATGATAGAACAGATATTCACAAAGATTAATGACTTTTCTAACACATAACTAGGAAGAGGCAGAATTAGATTTGAATGTAGAATGTTCTGTGACAGTATTAGTATTAGTATGCCATGGGGGAATACTAATGTAGAGGTATGAATACACTAATATTCTGTGATCTTTCATTTATAGACCACAGATCCCTGTGGAAAATGTTGATGGGCAGCCCACCAAGCTTTTATGAATCATGTATTGCCAAAATCCTCCACCTCTGATGCAGAGTGGGTCTGGATCTGACTCAGAGTTATGTGTTAGGTAGCCTCAGTTACTCAGACAATTTCCAGACCTAAGTACAAAGAATGAAAACAAATATGTTTGAGGCCATATTTTCAGAATTGTGTGCCAGCTAGGTGATACCACATTGAAGTGGACCCACTGTGCTATTATAGCTGCTGATCAAGGGGATCCATTTCCATGGGAAAACTGTAAGCAAGCTAATTGCCTGACCAAACAATTCATTTCATTGAAAAAGGAGAAATCTTCGATCTTTTTCCTTACCCTTCCCAACTGTCATGGTCATGTGGATCCATATCCCCAGGCTGGGGTGGTGTTCTGAGCCATGTGTCTTCTGTTCACACCCTGGTCACCTGTGCTTAGAACTAGGAGCAGATTTTTCTTTCTGTACTCAGGTAGGACATGTCACTTATTTGTTATTACTACTGAATATGTAGTATATGTTGGTGGTGATGATATTTAACATGAAGTTCATTGATTTCAGAAAGGAGGAGAAACCAACATCTCAGAGGTGTTGTAACTGGACTGAAGGAGCAAAGGGCCTCCCATGAGTCAGGATCAGAAGACTGCTGGTATCCTCTGTGCAGCCAGAGTGAACTTTTAACAATCTAAATATTTTTTGTTACTGATCTTAATAAAACCCTGGGATGATGTTATTTTTCCTAAGACAGTGCCCTCTGGCACTTCACCTTGCCTGCCATTTTAGCCTCCCTCCGGGTTTAGTATCCTCATGATTCTGCTGTGACTTCTCTGGGATCCCTTTACCAAATGTTTCTGGAACATTGACCCTTGACCTTTGGATGTGCAATCCCTATGTCTGAAACATGGATATCCTGCCCATTCCACTGCCCAACTGATTCTTCTGGTGTCACTTTACACACCAGGCACTCCGGAAAATCTTTCCTGACCCTTAGATGGCATATGTCTCTCTTACTTTCCATGGAACACAGTACTCTGCATTTTATAACACTTTCTATATTGCATGCCTGAAAATTAACCATTGCTGAATAAATAAATGACTGAATAGTCAGAGAATAGAGGCTCTTTACGAGGAGACCTCAAAAATCCAAGATGTGGTTAGAAACTGTTGCTTGCCATCTGAATCTGACATGCAGTTAATACATTCTTCTGAACACAAAAAGAGAAAATAGGTGATCAAGTATAATTAAGATTCCCGACAAAGTCGCCTGTCAGTTTTTCTTATAGAGAAATCGATTTCATCAATTTTGTGTCTTGGAAGCAGCTCTTTTTAGTGTCTAAGCACAAAAGATTTCTAAACATCTGTGTATTTCAATAATCTGTGATTATCTTGCTTACTGCTATTGAGAATGATCACAAAGAAATATTACAGGTGATTTTTGAGGTATTTTGAGACCTTATTGTACCTTTTTGTGTGGCTGTTGTTAACTACCCAGGTCCTAGGGATGGAATTTGTGAAAGATGGTAAGAAGTGCTCTATGATGAGGTACCTGTTCTGAGGGTTCTCAAAATGTTTGTTTGGTGTTGGGATCACAAATATGGAAATTAATGAAGCTATTTGAAACCTGCTTTATCAGGACCCCCTTAATTTCAATGAGCAATCTAGTTTATTATTCACTCTTGTGCTGAAACTAAAGGAAACATGTTTACTCCAGGAGTACAAGACATACTTTAATTTGTTTCCCTCCATAAACAGTACATAATACTTGAAAATGATCATAAACAACTGTTAGTATGTTTTATTTATTTATTTTTAAGTTTTTATTTTAATTGTTGTTCAAGTACAGTTTTCTGCCATTCCTCCCACTTTCCTCTTGTTTCTACCTCCTCTTTTTATTGTCCATGTTTCCTTTATACTTGTTCCCACAAACCCTTCACCCTTTTCCCCTGAAATGCCCTCCCTTCTCCCCTCTGGTCACTGTCAGCCTGTTTTCAGTTTCAGTGTCTTTGGTTATATTTTGCTTGTTTTTTTTTTTTTGTTGTTGTTGTTGATTATGTTCCTGTTAAAGGTGAGATCATGTGGTATTTGTCTTTCACCTCCTGGCCTATTTCACTTAGCATAATGCTTTCTCTAAAAAGCATAAACTGACAGCAACCAGAGGAGACAGGGAGAGGAATAACGGGGTAGGGGAACAGGGGAAAGGTCATCAAGGAATATGTATAAAGAACACATGGACAAAGCCAAAGGAGGGTAGGATCAAGAGTGGGAGGCAGGAATGGGAAGGGTAGGATGAAGAGATGGGGGGAAAATGGAGACAACTGTACTTTAACAACAATGAAAAAAATTAAAAAAACAAATAAATGAAAGACTTAGAAAAGGAATAAAGATAAAAATAAAATGTAAAAATTTATATATTAAAAATGAAAAAGCCCTGGCCTTCTCCCCAAAAAGAGACAGTTTAAAAACCTATATTTTTAATCATAAAAGGTTTTCTTTTTAGCTTTTCAGCTGTTACTGAAAGGAGTGGAAAAGAGAACCCAAATCATGCTGTGACTCTAATGTGCACTCTACAAATGACCAAACCTATTTCTGGAAAAACTGATAATAATCAACATTTGTCATAGGAATTTAGATGATTCAATAAAATCAATTGGTATTCTGTTCATTTATCCTTCACTGATTAGGCAATTCAAATAAAAAGTCAGTCAGAAGGTGGTGCGCACATTAATGATGAACAATTCAGGAAAAATTCAAGTACGCACTAGATTCCAGGAAAATAATTTTATAGTGAGTTACTTGAAAACATGCAGGGCAATTGATAAATAAATTAAATTTGTGAGAAGAATCACATTTTAACTGTTTTTAATAATGTTATAAGTATCATAAATCCTGCTTTAAAACTATGAAGGAGACCTGACAATATGTATGTGGGTGTCCCTTAATGAAAGTGATCTTTTAGCTGGATTTTTCTATCCTATTAATCTGTGGATCACAGAAGATTTAACTGAGTTTTAAAAGCCATGGACTTTCGCTGTGCAGTTTCAGAAATATTGTGTCCCAGTCATAAGGCCATCCAGTTACAGCAGGTTTGTGGGGAGCCTAGCTGAACTCGTGGCTGGCTAGGACATGTGTTCTAGGGATACAGGGACAGATGTAATCAAATGTACAGACTCCCATGGACTCTGTTTGCAGCTGGTGATCCACACCGTCCTTGCCTCCATTTTATTCCCAAACTGTAAATTTGTGCCAATTCCTTCCTGGCCCCTGATTCAGGCTCACAATTTTACTTTCCTCCTTATTCCTCATATCATATTTTTTCCTCCCTCTTTTTTTTCCACTCCAGATTCAAATACAGCCTGATTACTGATCCTGTTTTCTTCTTGTTTCTTTTGCTTAATCACTTGACCTTAACTCAGAGGAAAATGTACCCAAGGTAATAAAGCTTAAACTGTAAGAATAGGTGAGAAATGCAGTAAAAATATTTAGAAATATAAATATAATAGAGGTTGATAGGCAACTAATTAATAAAAGTATTACAATACTTTTCTGAATTTTGTGATGTTTTAAAATCACCCAACTTTTTAAAATGTGTAATTTGTTGTGCTTTCTTCTCTTTCAAAAGATTCACATTTGTACTGACATTTTACTTTGTTAATTGTGTTCTTTTTTGTTTTATATGTCAAGCTCAACAAAACCTGGAACTGCTCCTTGCTCTAACCCTATTAGCACCATAACTCAAAATAAATGAAAATCACTATTGTGAAGATGAGACTTAGTGTAGAGTTGAAATGGATGAGAACCTAGGTTGTGGTGTGATCTCCAGGGTGAAATTCTGGCCCCATAATTCATTAAATAACTACCTTGGATAAGTTACTCAAGACACCTAAGCTTAAACTTTCTCATTTAAAAGGGGGAGATTGGATTAGAAAATGAAATTTCTTGCAGTTCCTTATAATTGTATGGTAGATACTATAAAGAGAATAAAATATACTGGAAATTAACCAATTAATAGGAAATCCATGATGAAAGGACACTTAGCTTTCTTGTAATCTTACACCAGTCCTATGGATTCCTCACGATTCCTTCAGCTGTGTGTGTAGAGAGAAGTACATCTAGTTTGGAAACTGACCTATCCTCCCATTTCTTAAAGTGGTATTGTTCTGCTTTTATTGACTTTATTTATGCACACTCTGTGTAAGATTCTATTTGAACAAAGAACTCTGTGATGATGTCTGTGGGTATTTAAAATCACAGTTCTTGTCCAAAACTAGTAAAATCACAAGGCGGCATTTGTAAAAATATTAAAAATTGAAGACAAGTGGTAATCTATTCTCTAGCTGACCCAAATTATATATGTATGAATGATAAGGCAGTATTCGGAAGAAAAAATAAATAAAACTTACAACAGCAAAGTCTGTTTTCTAGATTAGAGATTAAGCATTCAGTAGAAATAAATCAATAAGAAATAACTGGAAGAAATGTAAAGTTCCCTCAAATTCCTGGGGATATTAGAAGACTATCAAGTTTTTCTCAGCCCATAAAACTGAACCTCCTGGGGATTTCTGTTGGGTTGATATTTTTTAAGGAATTTTAAAAATTATTGTTCCAGTACTATTGTTTCTATTCACCCCCCACCCCAGCCATCCCCACCTCCCATCCCTCGATCCTACCCCTCTTTGGTATTGTCCATGTGCCCTTTATACATATTCCTTGAATATGCCTCCCCTTTCCCCTGCATTATCCCCTCACACCTCCTCTCTGGATGCTGTCCATTTGTTCTTAATTTCAGTGTCTCTGGTTATATTTTGCTGCTTGTTTTCTTGATTATGTTCCACTTACAGGTGAGATCATATGGTATTTGTCTTTCACTGCCTAGCTTCTTTCACTTAGCATAATTCTCTCCAGATCCATCCAAGCTGTCCCAAAGGGTAGCATCTCCTTCTTTCTATTTGCTGTGTAGTATCCCATCTATAAATATACTGTTCTTTTGATCCACTTGTATACCAATGGACACTTAGGTGCTTCCAGCACTTGGCAACTGTAAATTGTGCCACTATGAAATTTGGGTTACATAGGTACTTTTAACTTGGTGTTTCAGGACTCTTAGGGTATAATCTCAGTAGTGGAATTGCCGGGTCAAAATGCTATTTCATTTTTAGTTTTCTGAGGAAATTCATACTGTTTGCCAGAGTGGCTGCACCAGTCAATGTTCCCACCAACAATGTACTAGGGTTCCCTTTTTGCCATGAGCTTTCCAGCACTTGTTGATTTGGTTATGATGGCCATTCTGAATGATATGAAGTGGTATCCCATTGTGGTATTAATTTGCATCTCTCCAATGGCTAGTGATGCTGAGCATCCTTTCATAGGTGTCTGGGCCCTCCCATATGTCCTCCTTGGAGAAGTGTCTGTTCAGATCCTTTGCCCATTTTCTAATTCGTTTTTTTGTCTTCCAGGAGAGGAGTCTTGTGAGTCCTTCATATATTTTGGAGATCAAACATTTGTCTGAGATATAATTGGCAAATATATTTTTTCCAATACAGTTTGTTCCCTTTTCATTTTGCTAATGTTTTTTTTTTTTGACCATGCAGAAGCTTTTTATTTTGATGAAGTCCCATTTGTTTATTGTTTCCTTTATGTTCCTTGCTATAGGGGACATATCGGTGAAAATATTGCTGCATGGAATGTCTGGGATTTCCTGCCTATCTTCTCCTCTAGGACTTTTATGGTATCATGACTTATATTTGAGTATTTTATCCAACTTGAGTTTATTTTTGTGTATGTAGTAAGTTGGTGATTGAGTTTCATTTATTTGCATATAGCTGTCCAGATCTCCCAACACCATTTGTTGAAGAGGCTGTTTTGATTCCATTTTAGATGTCTGCTTCCTTTGTTGAGTATTAGTTTACCATAGACTTGAGTTTATTTCTGGGCTCTCTATTCTCTTGCATTGATCTATGTGTCTGTTCTTATGCCAGTACCAGGCTGTTTTGATTACCATGGCCTTGTAATATAGTTTGATGTTAGGTATGGTAATCCCACCTACTTTGTTCTCCTTTCCCAAAATTGCTGCAGCTATTCAGGGTCATTTATGGTTCCATATAAATTTTTAATGTGCTTGTTCTATATCTGTGAAATATGTCATTGCATTTTAATAGGGATCACATTGAATCTATAAATTGCCTTGTGTAGTATGGACATTTTGATGATGTTAATTCTTCCAGTTCATGAGTATGGTACATGTTGGTACTTGTTTATGTGTTTCTTAACTTCTTTCTTTGGTGTTGTATAGTTTTCTGAGTACAGGTCTTTTACATCCATGGTTAGGCTTATTTCTAGGTACTTTATTTTTCCTGTTGTTATATCAAATAGGATTTTTTTTCCTGACTTCCATTTCTGATTTTTCATTGTTGATGTACAAAAATGCCTTTGATTTCTGAATTTTGACTTCATGCCCTGCTGTTTTGTCAAATTCACTTATTAGATTGAATAGTTTGTTGGTGGTGTCTGTAGGGTATTCTATGTACACTATCATGTCATCTGCAAGCAATGACAGTTTACTTCCTCCTTTCCCATTTGGATGCCTTTTCTTTCATCTTCTTGTCTAACTGCTGTGTCTATGACTTCCAATATGACATTGAATAGAAGTTCTGAAAGTGGACACCTTTGTCTTGCTCCTGATCTTAATGGGAAAGATTTTAGTTTTTACCTATTGACTATGATGTTGACTGTAGGTCTCTTGTATATATGGCCTTTATTATTTTGAGGAATGCTCCCTCTATTCCCACTTTGCTGAGTGTTTTTATGATGAGTGGGTGCTGTATTTTATCAAATGCTTTTTTCACATCTATTGATATGATCATGTGATTTTTGTCTTTCCTTTTGTTCATGGGATGTATTATATGTATTGATTTGCAAATATTGTACCATCCTTGCTTCCCTAGGATGAATCCCATTTGATCATGGTGTATGATCTTTTTAAGATATTGCTGGATGCTGTTTGTCAATATTTTGTTGAGGATTTTAGCATCTATTTTCATCAGCAATATTGGCCTATAGTTTTCTTTCTTTGTTATGTCTTTATTTGGTTTTCATAATAGGATGATGCTGGCTTCATAAAAAGAGTTTGGGAGGTCCTCTTCTTGTATTTTTTTTGAAAATTCTTTGAAGAAAAGGGGTTAGCCCTTCCTTAAATGTTTTGTAAAATTCTCTCCTAGACTCTCTGGTCCAGGGCTTTTGTGTGTCAGGAGTTTTTTTTATTACTGCTTCAATTTTGTCAACTGTTACTGGTCAGTTCAGGCTTTCTGCTTCTTCATTGAGTTTGGAAAGATTATATTTTTCTAGAAATTTGCCCATTTCACCTAGGTTTTCAAATTTCTTGGCATATAATTATCTGTAGTAGTTTCTTAAAATCTCTTGTATTTCTGTGATGTCAATTGTAATTTCTCCTCTTTCATTTCTGATTGTGTTTATTTTTATCTTCTCTCTCTTTTTCTTGATAAGTCTGCTTAAAGGATTATCACTAATGTCTGTCTTTTCAAAGACGCAGCTCCTGCATTTATTGATCCTTAGAATTGTTTCTTTAGTCTCTAGGTTGTTTAATTCTGCTCTGATCTTGGTTATTTCCTTCTTTCTACTTGCTCTGGGCTACTGTTGTTGTTGTTCCTCCGGTTCTTGCAGATGTAGGGTTAGGTTTTTTATTTGACATATTTCTATCTTTTTTATGTAGGCTTGTATCACTATGAACTTCCCTCTCAGGACTGCCTTCACTGTGTCCCATAAGTTTTGAACTGTTGTGAGTTAATTTTCACTTGTTTTGAGAAACTTTATGATTTCCTTTTTGATCTCATTCTTAATCCATTCATTGTTTAATAGCATGCTATTCAATCTCCATGAGTTTGAGTGTTTCTGTGTTTTTTCCTCATGGTTGTTTTCTGGTTTCAGGTCATTTTGGCCCGAGAAGATTCCTGACATGATTTCAATTCTCTTGAATTTGTTGAGGCTTGTTTTGTGTCCTATCATGTGGTCTATCTTTGAAAATGTTCCATTTGCATTTGAAACGAGTGTGTATTTTGCTTCTTTGGGGTTAAATGTTCTATAAATATCAGTTAAGTGCATTTGATTTAGTGCATTGTTCAATGCTGAAACATCCTTGTTGATATTTTGTGTGGAAGATTTATCCATTTTTGACAGAGGGGTGTTAAAAGTCCATGTATGGATGTGTTGCTGTCAATATCTTTCTTGAAGTCCGCCAAAATTTTCCTTATGTATTTGGGTGCTCCTATGTTGGGTTCATATATGTTTATAATGTTTATATCTTCTTCATGGATTCTTCCCTTGAATATTATGCAGGGTTCTTCTGGGTATCTTTCTATGACTTTTGGTTTGACGTTTATTTTGTTAGATATAAATATTGCAACCCCATCTTTATTCTTCCTGTCATTTGCATGGAATATTTTTCCATCCCTTCACTTTCAGTCTGTGTAGGTCTTTTGTTCTGAGGTGTGTCTCTTGTGGGGAACATATATGTGGGTCATGTTTTCTTATCCATTCAGCTATCCTATGTGTTTTGATTGGAGCATTTAATCCATTTATGTTTAAGGTTATTTTTGATAGGTACTTATTCACTGCCATTTGACTCCCTTTATAGCTTTGTTCCTCTCTCTCTCACTGTTTTTCTTCCTCTTAAAGGCATCACTTTTTCAACCAGATTTTCTATCCCTTGTTCCTCTTCTCCTCCTTCTGGTATCTGGATTATATTGATATTATTCTTTTTCATGTGGTCCTGCATTTCCCTTACCCTCTTTTTATTGTTTTTCAGTCTTTTTTGTTTTTGTGCTCTTTTTGAGATGTTTTTCTACTTTGTCCTCCATCTCACTGATTTGATCCTCTGCTTCATTGAGCCTGCTTTTGATTCCTTCTACTGTGTTCTTCAATTTGAAAAGTGTATTCTTCATTTCCTCTTGGTCTTTATTGATAGTTCCTATTTCCTTGTTCACATTGATATTTTTTTCAGTAAGCTCCTTGCAGTTTCCCTGTAGTTTTTGGTAATTCCTTGTGAGCTCATTGAGCTGCTTTGTAACCATTTTTTTGAACTCAATATCTGATAGTTTACTTGCCTCTATTTCATTTAGCATTTTCTAGGGATTCCTCATTTCCTTTAATTTTGGGGGTTGTTCCTTTATCTTCTCATTGTTTTTTAGAGTCGTCTTATTTGCTGCTGCTTCTTAAATTGATCTATTTTTGACTTCCTGGGTTTGAGGTGTGAACTTCTATGGTAGGATACCTGTGAGATTCAGTTGGTGCATTCTCCTTGATCACCTGAACTTTGTTCTCTTGGGATATCATTATGTTGGCTCTCTGGATAAATTTGGGTTTTGATTGTTTTGGTTTCATTCTTTGTAGGTACTTCCCTCCAGCTGTTTGACTGAGGGTCACTCTACCACCCATGTCTTGTATGTTGTTGTGTAGGTTCTGCCAGAACAAAACCACAAAACCCAGGGAATAATCCCACATCCACAAATATATACCCCCACTCCCCACAGTGCCACTATTAAGTGTAAATGCTTCATTATTAATAAGGGTGTAAAGAGATTAAATCTATTATAGAAAGGAGACAAATAAACTATAGTATATATTCTAGTTATTTAATATGCACAAATTTTGGGGGGCAAGAAAAGAATGTTTGAAAGCTATGCTGGACAGAAGATATTGCTAGTCATGCAGAAGATCACCATGGATTTCATGTTGGTAGCTGCTCATATTTACCACTAATTTTCCTTTCTGGATCTGCCTCTAGTGATGTCAGATGTTGACCCCAGTTCCCCATATACAGCACCACAACCCATCCAGGTGAATTGCCCCATCCTGACAAATATTTAAGGTTCTACCCCTTACAACATATCACATGCACTGAGATAAAGACATATGGCCCAAATGAAAGGACAGGTCTAAACTCCAGAAAAAGAACTAATCGATGAGGAGATAGGCAACCTATCTGATGCAGAGATCAAAACACTGATAAATCAGGATGCTCAAAGAATTGATTGAGCTCAGTTGTAAAGTGATGGAAGAAACGAAGGCTACACAAAGTGAAATAAAGGAAAATATAAAAATGACCAGTGAAGGGAAGGAAACCAGTGCTCAAATCAACAATTTGGAACAAAAAGAAAAAATAAACTTTCAATCAGAACAGAATGAAGGCATAAGAATTCAAAAATATGAGGAGTGGCTGAGGAACCTCTTGGACAAATTTAAATGCTTCAATATTTGAATCATAGGGGTGCCAGAAGGAGAAGAGGAAGAGCAAGTAATTGAGTACTTATTTTAACAAATGATAAAATAAATCTTCCACAATCTAGTGAAGGAAATAGACTTCCAAGAAGTCCAGGAAGCCCAGGGTGTCTCAAAGATATTAGACCCAAGAAAAAACACACCAAGACACATCATAATTAAGTTATCCAAGATTAAAGATGAGGAGAGAAACTTAAAAGCAGCCAGAAGAGAGAGTTACCTACAAAGGAAGCTGATTTCTCAAAAGAAACCTTACAGGCAAGAAGGGTCTGGAATGAAGTATTTGATTTTATGAAAGGAAAGGACCTACCTCCAAGATTACTCTATCCAGCAAAGCTATCATTTAAAATGGAAAGGCAGATAAAGTGCTTCTCAGATAAGGTCAAGTTAAAGGATTTCATTATCACCAGGCCCTCATTATATGAAATGTTAAAGAGACTTATCTAAGAAAAAGAAGATAAAAAATATGAACAGTAAAATGAAAATAAAAAACAACTATCAACAACTGAACCTAAAAAAAATAAACAAGAACAAAAACTAAGCAAACAACTAGAACAGGAACAGAATCACAGAAATGAAGATCATGTGGAGGGTTATTAGTGGGGAGGGGAGTGGAGAATGAGGTAAAAAGGTATAAGGATTAAGAATGTAATTGGTAGATGCAAAATAGACAGGGGGAAGTTAAGAATAGTATAGGAAATGGAGAAGCCAGAGAACTTTTATGCACAACTAATGTACATGAACTAAGTGGGAGTGAATGCTGGAGGGTTGGGTGGTGCAGGGTAGAGGGGAATAAGGAGATAAAAATTTGGACAACTCTAATAACATAATTAATAAAATATACTTTAAAGTGGTAAGAACTCAAGGAGCAGGAGGATTTTGAAAAGGAAGCTAACACTTGAAATTTTTATGTAACTCCCCAAGGATCTCTTCTATTGTGTTTAATATTTTAACTGTACCTTTTTAATCAGAAATAAATCAACCCCTTCATATCTTCTACTCAAATTGTTAGAGAAAATAATCTTAACTACTCTTTTTAACTTTATTGTTACTGTCGACACTATTACAGATGTCCCCATTCTCCCACCCCTTTGCTTACCTCTACCCATCCCTCATTCCTCCTTTCCTCAGGTTGTCACCACACTGTTGTCCATGTCTATGGGTCATGCACATGTGTTCTTTGAAAAATCCCTTCACCTTCTCTCAACCAGTATCTTCCTCCCCCTCTAAGGGGGTACAGAGTGTTGATTCCCTGTAAGTAGGGCACCCTATATTCCTCTCAAATTCTTCAAAAAGGCACAGGGGCATGAGGGAAAGAATGCCAACAAAGTGGAAAGCACAGCATTTGAAGCACATTGTATAACAAAGGCAAATTAACAGCTTGTGACTTTTAGAAGTGAGAAGCTGCAGAAGAAGGCTATTCCCTGAGGCAAATTGAGTATTGACTATAAGAAAGTGCTAAGGCAGAGTGACTCAATAGAATGACTTGTGACATAGCCAGGGGGAAGCTCAGTGTCTGTGAGAGCTGCATGAACTGGAGGCCTACCCCAAATGCTTGTGCATGGCTGGAAACTCTTGCCCTGACTAAAAGTGGCAGCTAAAATAAAGGGTAAAAAACACTGGGGAGCCCACAAAAATGATGGATACTAATGCACCATAGAAATAGCTGGATGTTTGGCTGTGCAGGAATTTCTGAGCTGAGCATATAAAATTGGGGCAGGCTGAGAAACACAAGGGCAAGCTGTCTGGAGGTCTGCCTACAGAAGACCATGGCAGAGCTGGTGAAGCTATAGGGGAACAGCCAAGCACACAGACACACTGGTGAGCTGATGGCTAGAGTAAAGGCAGCTCCACAGAAGAGAAACTGACACCACAAGAAGGATTCAAGCTGGTACACCCAGACTCATGAGAGATGCTTGGAGCTGAACTTGGACTGGGAATACTGTGTTGCAGTCTTATGTCTTTCTGAAAGACTATACTTCTGAGGGACATACTCTGAAACTGGTCTGGCATGGCAGAGGGAGGCAGGGCTTTTCATTTTTGGGTGTTTCAAAGGGAGTGGGACTTAGCGGCATAAATCTTCCATTACTCTAAATCTATATAACCTTTAAATAAACAACCCTTTTTCTTTTTTTTTTTATCAAACTCTTGCCTTGGCAGTCATGTTATAGGCAGGGAAAAGTTGAACCTCACAACACCATTGGCTGGTTCTGTAACACTTCCTTATCTCAGACAGATATCAGTTTTTTCCATGTATCCATGTCTCTGATTCTTTTTCTTTTTTTGGGTCAGTTTATCATGTTCATAAGATTCCATATATAAGTGAGATTATATGGTATTTATCTTTCTCTGATTGGCTCATTTTGCTTAGCATAATAATCTCCAAGTTCATCATCTATGCTGGTGCAAAAAGTAAGATTTTCTTCTTTTTTACAACTGAGCAATATTCTATTGTGTAAATGTACCACAGCCTTTTTATCCACTCATCTGCTGATAGCTAATTGGGCTGTTTCCAGATCTTGGCACTGTAAATAATGCCTCCAGAGTACTTGCCATCCATAAATCAACAAATGTTGATGTGGATATGGAGAAAAGGTAATGCTCATGCATTGTTGGGGAAAATGCAAACTGGCAGCAACTGTGAAAAACAATATGGAATTTCCTCAAAAAACTAAAAACGGAACTGCCTTTTGACACAGCAGTTCTACTGCTGGGATTATACCCTAAGAATCCTGAAACACCCATTCAAAATTACCTACATACCTCAATGTTCATAGCAGAAAAATTTATAATAGTGCTGGAAGCAACCTAAGTGCCCATCACGAAATGAATGGATCAAAAAAATGGTACATTTACACAATGGAGTACTACACAGAAGACAGAAAGAAGGAGCTCCTACACTTCATGACAGCATAGTTGGAACTGGAGAGCATTATGCTAAGTGGAATAAGCCAGATGGTGAAAGACAATATATCATCTGTAAAAGGAACCTAATGAACAAAACAAACAAACAAGAGAACCAGAGGAATGGAAACAAGGAACAGACTGAGAGTGACGAGAGGGGAAGGGGGAGAAGCATAAGGGAGGAAAAGGGGAAAGGTATAATTAATGAATGTGTATAAATAACCCATGGACATGGACAACAGGTTGGAGACTGACTTTGGGAGTGGAGCATAGGAGGGGCAGGGGAGAACAAATTGAAAGAACTGGGATGACTGTAATAGAACAATAAAAAAGCAATAAAAATGAATAACAAAAAATTTAAAAAATGAAACTGCCTTTTGATTCAGTGATCACTCTTCTGGGAACATACCCTAAGAATCCTAAGGCACCAATTAGAAAGAATATATGCACCCCTATGTTCTTAACCACTCTTTAATTTGAGAGCTCTTAAAGTATATGAATCAGCACTGTCCCCCAGCATCTCTACTTCCAATTAAAAATTGATTTTTTATGACAGGATCTAGAGATACTTTCTACGATGTATGATGTGTGAGAAATAGAAAATAATCACCATCTCTAAAGTTTGCTTTCATTATTGGATACCTTCATGGGCCTTCTGGTAAGACTTTCTGAATGAAGACTTTCTTGCAATTAGAATTACTTCTTTTTTTCTTGCTTGGCTACAAATTTATAGGAAGCTGTCTTTTTGTTAATCTAATTTTTTTCACTGAAACATTTATATATGATGAATGTGCCAGAAGGATGTGGTAAAGGAAGAGTAGGCATTACATATGGAAAGGAAGTTCCTGCCAAGGGATAAAGCCAGAGGTTGAGAGGGAAGTTAAGGAAAGCTACATTTATAGAGAGGAAATAAGGACAGTTTTCAGAACTGTATGTCTTTATTTACAATCCAAAAAGAAATGGTGGTAATAGTAGGTTATATGGGGTGAGTTACGCTCCTCTGCTTCTTTATGGTCCAAACATGGCATTCCAAAAATTTGAAAGTTTTTGAGCATAGGAAAGGTAGAAGGGATATGAAAATGGGAATTCATTAGCAATAGGATTTTCCAGAGCAATTTGGTTAATTATAGGATATGTTTTGTATGTTTAGTCAGAATATGTAAATTATAAACCCATTCATTTATTAAAATGATACTAAGCTGTAATATTTTAGTGAATTCTAGGCTTTAAGCATTACTTCTAATTTTTTCTGTTAGCAGTGCTTTTACCAAATAGTTTTGATTCTCCCACCACCAATGGTCATATGAACTTCCCTAACCCTTTTTCATTAGGCACTTGAAATATGTGTTGACCTTGAGGTGTAAGAGGAGTTATGGGTATTGCCATAGATGAGAGAATTTAAGATTCTATGTGGTCAGAAAGTTAAATACCGTATGATCTCATTTATATGTGGAATCTAATAAGTAAAATAAAGAGATGAACAAACCAGTAACAGAGACATAGATACATGGAATAGACTGACAGCTGTCAGAGGGGTGGGGAGTTGGGATGCTGGATGAAAGAAGGTGAAGAAATCAATAAAAAAAAGCATATATGTATGCTTTATATGTATATGCTGTGGGTCATGTGTGTAGGTATATGTAAATGTATATGTACAAACACATATAATATATGTATATATGGGTCATATAGATAGATGATCCATAGACACAGAAAACAGTGTGGTTATAGCCAGAGGGAAACAGTGTGTTATAGAACAGTGGAGGGGTAGGTAGAGGGGCCAAAGGGAAGATACTGGGGACAGAAAGAGACTTTTCTTTTGGCTATGGGTACACAATGCAATGTGCAGATGATGTTTTATTGAATTGTACACTTGAAGCCCATATTATTTTGTGAACAATATCACTCCAATAAATTCAAATAAAAAAACTACACTGTGTGAAGTGTAGGACTTTGCTCCGGCCCGCGGAGCAATCAACGGGGTCCCGAGTCTACCTGAAACAGATGAAAGGGGTGGGAACAAGAGGCGCGAAGAAGGCAGTAAGACAGGATTTTGTTCAAACTGCAAGGTTTTATTTTAAGTGCGGGGGTTATATAGGGACGGGAAAGTAACCCTGATAGGTTGCCCTAGTGCATGATCACCACGTGCTCTTGTTAGTGATTGGTCAGTTAGGTGCCTGGTCAGCGTGTGATCAGTACCTTGATTGACAGCTGGTTCCCGTGCTCTACAGATGAATGCTGGCTGCTCTGACCACAATTGTGCTGACGCCTTCTTGTGGGCAACACAAGAAGAGCAGCCTCTTGGGCTGACTGCATCAGTAAGTCAGGCCGCAACATATCCTTCCTTTTTGTTTTTTAAGGCGAGGAGGTTGAATAATGTTTGGACATTAACCAGCTAGGGGAGGCAGTGGCCAGGCTCCCCCTGAGCTCATCCTGAGCTCCATAAGTACCTTTCTCGGAGGAGAGGGTATGGGTACTAACCTCTATGCAAGCCGGCTTACCTCTCAGGAGACTCGAGAGTGGCCTTGTTTATAAGGGCCTCTCCTTGCAGTACTTTGTCGTGCACCTAGCAGTATCCATTGCAGCAACTGGGCTGCAATGCAAACTCTCGAGGGTTATGCAGCTCCCGTGGGAGAGGGCCTTGAAGGTTCCGAATCGTTTTCGCGGTCTAGCATTTCTAACTGGTGATAATAAATTTGGATAGGTTTTTCTAGCACGGTGTTAAGCTGATCTCTGACCAAAGTTGTAACATGCTTTAGGATCCAAGGGGCGAAAGATAGGATTAGGATGATAGTAATTAAGGGATCAAGGATGGGGAGGAGGTAAGGGAGTAGCCCATTAAGGCCTGTTAAGAAAGGGTTTTCTGCTAGTGCTTTTCGTCTTCTTTCTAGGTCTTCTTGTAGCTTCTTTATCTTGTCTCGGACGATGCCTGATTTATTGGCATAGAAACAGCAGCATTCCTGTAAATAAAACAGATACCTCCCTGCTCTGCAGTAAGCAAATCTAGGCCTCTCCTATATTGGAGGACTACTTCTGCTAGGGAATCTAATTGATCTTGGAAATTATTAATAGTGCTGGATAGGGCCTGGACATTGTCAATCAATTGTTTGGAAAGTTTTGTAT
>PVKM010019484.1:0-24174 GCA_004027735.1 Carollia perspicillata
CAAAATAATAGAAACCAAATTCAGCAGTGTATTAAAAAGGATCATACGCCCTGATCAAATGAGGTTTATTCTTGGAATTTGAGGATGGTTCAACATAGGAAAATCGATCAATGTAATACACCACCTTAACAGAATGAAGGAAAAAGAGAAGGATCATCTTTTTTTTTTAAGGTTTTATTTATTTACTTCTTAGAGGACAATGGAAGGGGAAAGAGAGGGAGAGAAAGATCAACATGGGATATCAGTTGGCTGCCTCTTGCATACCCTGCTGGGGAACCTGGCCTGCAACCCAGGCATGTGCCCTGACTGGAAATTGACCATGCAACTTTTTGATTCGCAGGCCGACACTCAATCCTCTGAGCCACACCGACCAGGGCAAGAAGGATCATCTTAATTGATGTAGAACAAGTATTTAACAAAATTCAGTACCCTTTCATGATAAGAACAATCCACAAATTAGGAATAAAAGGCAACTAACATACCTTAACATAGTTTACCTTAACATAGTAAAACCCGTACATGAAAAAACCACCCATACCTAACATCGTACTCAATGGTGAAAGATTGAAAGCTTTTCCTCTAGGATCAGGAACAAGACTAGGGTACCCACTTTTGCCACTTGTATTCAACAAAATACTAGAAGCTCTAGCTACTAGCTGGCTTAACTAGATAAGAAAAAGAAATGATGGGTTGGCCAAAAAGTTTGTTCATATTTTTTGTAAGATGGCTCTAGGTATACTTAGTTGTCTTTAATTTCATTTGAAACCATTTTGTTAGACTGTATTTTGACAGCTGTCAAATCAACATGCATTAAAAAATAATCTAAGTTGGTAAATTTTTGTGTAGCCATTTTAATATTGAAGATGGAAGAAAATATGCAACATTTTCAGCATATTATGCTTTATTAAGAGAGGTAAAATGCAACTGAAATGCAAAAAAAAGATTTGTGCAGTGTATGGAGAAGGGGCTGTGACTGATTGAACGTGTCAAGGGTGGTTTGCAAGGTTTCGTGCTAGAGATTTCTCACTGGATGATGCTCCATAGTCAGGTATACCAGTTGAAGTTGACAGCAGTCAAATCGAGTATTAACTGAGAACAATCAATATTATACGAGGCAGGAGATAGCTGACATACTCAAAATATCCAAATCAGTGAAGTTATTGGTGAAAATGAAAAGAACACGTCTTTCATTTTATGGAAAAAAACATACAGACTTTTTGGCCAACCCAATACAAGGCATCCAAATTGGAAAGGAAGAAGTAAAATGATCTCTGTTGACAGACGATATGATCTGATACAGAAAAACCTAAAGATTCCACACAAAAAAATTGTTAGAGCTAATAAGTGAATTCTTCAAAGTAGCATGAAACAAAGAAAACACACAAAACTCAGTTGCATTTCTATATACTAACAATGAACAATCCGAAAAGACAATTAAGAAAATCATTCTGTTTATATAGCATCCAAAAGAATACTCAGTAATTAACTTAACCAGGGAAGTGAAAATCTTGTACAATGAAAACTTCTGAAAGAAATTAATGACAAACAAATGGAACACTTCCATGATCATGAGTTGGAATACTGAATATTAAGTTAATATTACCCAAAGGGATTTCTGTACACTAACAATCAACAATCCAAAAAGGCAATTAAGAAAATTATTCTATTTACATAGCATCCAAAAGCATACTTAGTAATTAACTTAACCAAGGAAGTGAAAATCTTATACAGTGAAAACTTCTGAAAGAAATTAATGACAAACAAATGGAACACATCCATGTTCATGAGTTGGAATACAGAATATTAAGTTGTTAATATTACCCAAAGGGATTTTCAAAGTAATGCAATCCTATCAAATCCCAATGACAATTTTTGTGGAAATAGAAAAACTCATCCTAAAATGCATATGGCATCTCAAGGGACCCTGAATAGCCAAAACAATATTGAGAAGTACAAAGCTGGAGGACTCACATTCAGGATTTCAAATCTCACTATAAAGCTACAGTAATTAAAACAGAGTGTTACTGGAATCAAGACTGACATAAACTAATGATATAGAATGTAGAGAAAAAGCCCTCATATGTATGACCAGATGATTTTTGACAAAGGTGCTGAGACCATTCAATAGGGAAAGGACTGTCGTCAACAGAAAATAACAAGTGTGGTGAGGATGTAGAGAAATCGGAACCCTTGTGCACTGTTGGTGGGAATGTAAAATGATGCAGCCATTGCAGAAAACAGTATTGCAGTTCCTGGGAAAAAATAAATAGAGTGACCTTATAATCCAGCAATTCTATTTCTGGGTGTATACATAAAAGAATCAAAAGCAGGGTCCTGAAGAGATATTTGACACCCACATTTATACCGTTATTCACAATAGCTAAAACATGGAAGCATCCCAAGTGTCCATTGGCAGATGAATGAAAATGCAAAATATTATATTTACAATGAAATATTGTTCAATTTTAAAATGGAAGGAAATTCTGACACATGTTATAACATGGATGAACCTTGAGGACATATGCTAAGTGAAAGAAGGCAGTCACAAAAAGACAAATTCTGTGTGATTCTGCTTATGTGAGTAGTCAAAATTATAAAGACAGAAAGTAGAATGATGATGCCAGGGTCTGGAAGGAAAGGGCTAATAAGGAGTTATTGTTTAATGGGTACAGAGTTTCTGTTTTACAAGATGAAAACACTTCTGGAAAGGATGGTGGTGATGGTAGCAAAACTTCGTTGATGTCATACCATTGAGCTCTACACTAAAAATGGTTAAAATGGCAAATTGTATGGTTTTGTAGTTTTGCCACAATAACAAAAATGGTAAAAAAATTGGTTATGGTAAAAATATATATATATATATATTTAGGCATATATTACTTCTATAATTTAAAAAAATTAAGGAAAAAAGCTGTAGAGTATGGTTTTCAGCTTGCTGTTCAAAGAGAAAGTCACAGTCTCAGTGCTCTGTTGCTTGTTTGCGTATGTGTGTTTTTAGAGGAGGAGGACACTGAAAATATAGTGGTAGAGTTCTCTACTCCGCCTAAAGTATAACTTGCAATTCTTTTTCACAAAGATGTATTTAGGGATTTGGGATAATCTACCAGGGGTTGTGAAATGTCAAATGGAACAAGCACTTCACCTTGATTTTGGAACTGAATTGGAACCAAGAAAAGAAATAGTGTTATTTGATAAACCAACCAGGGGAACTACTGTACAGAAGTTCAAAGAAATGGTCTACAGTCTCTTTAAAGTAAGTATATCCATTCATGTGTTGACAGTGTGAAGTGGTACACTCTTCTGGATGAATTGACAGGACCTTCTTTTAAATCACAAAAATGTTGCTATTTTTTTAACCTCTATCAGGGACTCTGTCTTGAGAGAAATAATTCAACAAAGAAAAGAAAAAAAAATATGTGGAAGATGTTTATTTTAACATTATAATAGCTAAAAATGTCCAGGTTTGAGAGGAGCATTCATTAAATAGATAGGATGCTTTATAGTTTGATATTGTAACTGATACAATTTTTTAAAAAGGTGAAATAAAATTAGTACACCCTGATTTGCAAATTATTTTTTAAAATTTAAAGAAAAACTCATGCAGAAATTAACTAGAAATATTAAAAGATGAAAAGAATTACAGTTTTAGAAAGAATCCTTTTTTCTCATTGTTACTGCTGTTATATTTTCACTTATAATCTTTCTTTTCTCTGGGCAATTTACACTTTCAGACTGTTTGATCCCAGAGAACCGTCACAGGGAAATGCTTTTTAACCTTCAGTATTGGAACAGTGTAACTTAAACAAAATAATTGTTAATATGATAACTACAAAATAGAAAATAACTTTCAGTTGACTCTTTTTATAACTGAATATGAGCATATTACACTGCAATTTTGCAAGTAAATGTATGAATAAGACAAAATAATCACACAGTGTCTTGGTTAACTGTATTTATGCAGAGTGTGAGAGAGCTGTGTGAGTTAGGGTGGCCATTTCTTAACAAGCAGACTTAGCCAAGTTTTACTGCAATTACATAAAACATAGTTCTGTCCTAGCCAGGTGCTCAATTGGTTGTAGCATTGTCCCGTACGCCAAAAGGTTGCAGGTTCAATCCCTGGTCAGGGCACATACTTAGATTGCATGTTTGATCCCAGGTTGGGCTATGGCCATGCAGGAGGCACCCAATAGATACTTCTCTCTCTCTCTCTCCCCGCCACACACGCACTCCTTCCCTCCCTCCTCCCCATCCCTCCCATCACCACCCATATCAAGTCAACAAATATCCTCAGGTGAGAAGGAAAAAAAAAAAAAACATAGTTCTAACTTGGCAAGCTTCATAAATATTTGAAGATATTTTAAGTTCCTTTAGGGGATTCACTAGCAAGATTATTACTTAGCATGGCAATCACCATAAAGGAAATTAGTATATTTTTCATTTCTTATATTTAATTAGCTAAAATCTTATCTTTACAGGCAAAATTGGGTGACCAGGGAAATCTCTCTGAACTGGTTAATCTCATCTTGACAGTGGCTGATGGAGACAAAGATGGCCAGGTTTCCTTGGGAGAAGCGAAGTCAGCATGGGCACTTCTTCAATTAAATGAGTTTCTTCTCATGGTGATACTTCAAGATAAAGAACACACCCCCAAATTAATGGGATTCTGTGGTGATCTCTATGTAATGGAAAGTGTTGAATATACCTCTCTTTATGGAATAAGCCTTCCATGGGTCATTGAACTTTTCATTCCATCTGGGTTCAGAAGAAGCATGGATCAGTTGTTCACACCATCGTGGCCCAGAAAGGCTAAAATAGCCATCGGACTACTAGAATTTGTGGAAGATGTTTTCCACGGCCCCTACGGAAACTTCCTCATGTGTGATACTAGTGCCAAAAACCTAGGATATAACGATAAGTATGATTTGAAAATGGTGGACATGAGAAAAATTGTGCCAGAGGCAAACCTGAAAGAACTTATAAAGGATCGTCACTGTGAGTCTGACCTGGACTGTGTCTATGGCACGGACTGTCGAACTAGCTGTGATCAGAGTACAATGAAGTGCACTTCAGAAGTGATACAGCCAAACCTGGCAAAGGCCTGTCAGTTACTCAAAGACTATCTACTGCGTGGTGCTCCAAGTGAGATTCGTGAAGAATTAGAAAAGCAACTTTATTCTTGTATTGCTCTCAAAGTCACAGCAAATCAAATGGAAATGGAACATTCCTTGATACTAAATAACCTAAAAACTTTACTGTGGAAGAAAATTTCCTACACAAATGACTCTTAGTTCATTTTCACATTATGACCATTGTGGGAAATTTAACACTTAGAACATTTTAAGCATTTAAAAAAATGGCTTCTGATTCAAATCCTTGCCATTCACACAAAATCCCTTTTCCCTAGTCCTAAGAAGCCATCATCTTAAAATATGTCAATTGCTGAAGTAATGGCAGGAGGTATAGGATCAATAGGCCCAAAAAGATTTTTCCTGCTCTTTCAGAAGCCCTGGTACATCTCCCAGTACATTCACTGTGTAACTATTTTGACTGACTGAAAATAATGCTGTGAAGCCTCATTCCATAAACATCAACAGTGAGAGTATTTTGTAGATTTATGTTAGCCAGAATACCACTGCTGGAAACATTGTTTGCATTGAAGCTGCTGTTTAAAATTTATACATAAATTTACTAATGTCTTAGCATGGTAAAGTTTGCACATTAACAGAAGTCTGCAAAAACAGATAAATTAAAATTACTCATTTATAAACATATTAATAGTATGTTTTGTTGTATTACAGACTTAAAACACATTTCAACTCAGACACCACATGGTGTGGCTTCAGAATGTTGAGGCTCTTCCTGAGCCTCTAAAAATTCGAAATCGTGTTTTTAGCAAGATGTAATTGCCACTTTTAGAAAATGGATGAGCTTTCCATCTTAGATTCAAATGGTTCATCCTGTTATCACCCAGCCAACTGAGTCCTTCAAAAATGATCATCTTAGGGCCAGACCCAAGTATCTTGAATTTTTGAGCTACAGGGAAGTGACACATTAAGAGGATTCTAGAAGTCAGAACTTTTTAAATTTGATATTTACCACCTGTATTTCCTATTGGACAAAGGGCTATTTTTAGAGGCATGTAAATTTATCCAGCTAATATTTTCTCATGTAAACTAGATGTACAAAGACTTGCTCCTCTCATGATTTTCATGTTTGTTGAGATCTGAGATGTACCTTTCCACATCTCCGTAAGACAAAACACCTTTTAGAGAAAAGACCCAGTTATTTTCTGCTCAAAAATTTCACTTGATCAAAGTATCTTAGTTATATGACCTTCATTGGACAGCTTTCTCTAAAAACTTAAAGCCATGAATTAGCACCAGTTTTGTTTAATTTAAAGGTAACTAGTCTCCCCACTAATCATCTGGTTACAGTAAATGAAAGAAATATTTCCTAGTAGAAAATAGGTGTGTTGTTTGCCAGACTTTTAAGGGAGAGCTGTACACCATGCAATGTGAGGGATAACTCGTTTCAGGGAGAACAGAAGCCCAGGAAGCAGCTGTGAACTTTTGGGTCAATATGCAAGACATCTTTTTCTGGAAATTTTAGGATATTTCCTACAGTTTTACTAACAAGAGCTTAACACAGAAATAGGTGCTTATTCAATAAGTTTATTATCTTTACTTGAAAAATCTGCATAGGAAATTGTGGTTTGGTCTATTAGCTCTCAGCAGCTCGTTCCTGAGCTCTCAGGAAGCTTGCTTTCTTCTGAGCTACTCGATCTTTCTTCTGGGCAAGAGACATTTTGGGACGATTCCACCTATAAAACAAGAGAGACAGGAGTGTTATGTTAAAAAACCACAACTAATGAGGAGAGAAAATATTTAACTTGGATTGAAAAAGACAGAAACTCAGTAGTAAGATTTCTAATACATGTACTTATTTATGATTTTAAGCTAACTTTCCCAAACCCCAACTTTTGTGATACCGTCCTTTTACCACAGTGCCAAAAATCAAATAAACATGTTAGTACAATGTTTAGAATTATTCAGTATTAGCAGTAACTGGTAGTTACACTGTCCTAGGATAGAATGGACCACCTCAGTAGCTTCTGAGGCCAATACATTTCTATCACCACAATTACTTTAGCAAACCTGGTTCCCTTCACTTCTGCAACATGATGCAGAGTTAGTGATCGAGTTTGCACATGACTCAGTCTGAGTTAGATGAAACAGAGCGGGGAACCCCTGCCAACTCTCCCCCTTGAAAAAACAGTAAGATGCATACCTCTTCTTTTTAACTTCTTTCTTAGGCTTCTTCTCATAGACTGGATTCTCCCGTATAGCAGCATGAGCCTTCTTATACATGTCCTCCATCTGAAACAAAGCAAAGCAAACAGTACTTGGTTTCATTTCATATGCCCTAAACAATAATACAACAGACTGTAATCTATTACTTGCTCAATTTTGTCTTTTTAAGCCAGATTCTCAAAAGGTCAGTGCTGGTATCTGCTTAAATTTCTAAATTTCTTTTCGTAAGAAATTCCCAATTTTTACCATAGGAAACGTGAGTTAACATTATTCATATTATTTTCTTTAAGAGAAATTTGTGTGCATTTCTGAGGACCTTGGTTGGCTGTATTTTTTTAAGTCCTTCAAGCTTAGAGCAAACTGATTTCTGTAGAAATATATTTTATGCTCATTTAAAATGCCGCCTGACCTAAATTCTTTCATTTAAGGGAGGATACATGCCAAAACAAAGCTTTTAAGATGTTAAGATTGAGTGTTGGGATGGTAAATACACAGATGATGTATTGTAGAATTATATACCTCAAACGTATATAATTTTATTAACCAATGTGACTCCAATTAAAAATAAAAAGATTGAATGTATGGGGCTGCCCTGGCTGGGTAGCTCAATTTGCTAGAGCGTCATGCTGATATGCCAAGGTTGCAGGTTCAATCCCTGGTTGGGGCGCAAAAAAGAATCAACCAATGAATGCATAAGTAAGCGGAACAACAAATCAATGTTTCTCTCTGTCAAATACATACATTTTTTAAAAAGAGTGTATGAGCCCTGGCTGGTGTGGCTCAGTGGACTGAGCGCCGGCCTGTGAACCAGAAAGTCACCAGTGGAGGCTCAGGGCATATGCCTAGGTTGCGGGCCAGGTCCCTGGTTGGGGGCATGTGAGAGGCAACCAACTGCTGTTTCTCTTGCATGTTGATGCTTCTCTCCCTTTCTCCCCACCTTTCCTTTCTCTCTCCCTTCCCCTCTCTCTGAAAATAAAATCTTAAAAAAGAGAGAGAGAGAAGCCCATTAGCAATTGCCAAGTTTTTTTGCTCTCTCACATTCCCCAGATTTACATTTTCCATTAATATCTGAAAGTTCTTTCCAAAGCCATTTCTAGTATCATATACCAGGGACCTTTTATATCAACTACTACTAGAAGTGACTAGTTTCTGGCAGTAATATTAGGCCTCTGGAACCAGAAAGGTCAAAATTTCTCTAGAATACCCTGAAAGGCCATCCAATTAGTTATCTTAAAGAAAATTTTGTTCTAAAACGTATCAAAAAAACAAACAAACCAAAAAACAATGTTGCAACTCTGTACTGTTTCAACTACTGCCCTCAACTCAAACAATACAGGTTTGAAATAAGCAGGTCCACTTATACACAGATTTTTTTTCAATCAATATACAGTTGGCTCTCAATATCCCTATGTTTCCCATCTGAGGATTGAAAAATTTATTTCAATCCAGAGGGGACAGCTGTAGTAAAGTTTTGGGGAAGTCAAAGGTTTTACATGAACTTCTGTGTGTGCAATGCACAAGCGGACTGGTGCCTCTAATCCCCACACTGTTCAAGAGTCAACTGTAAATGACCTGATCCTGTGCAAGATGAACGGTTAGAAAATGCCTGAGTGTTCGTTATCAAAACTAGTAAGAATTACAGCCCCCTAAAGAATGAGCCAGGTAATCCAGATCTTTAAAATTATTAAATGTGGAGATTACTGCATGCATTTGTGTAAAGCTTAGGGAAAGAAAACAAAAATTTTCACATGTGACCTGGACTACCTAAATTCCCTTTGAAAGTTAATTTGTCCACCTCTCTTAGTACTCTATTACAGCTCTCCACTGTATTTAACAAACCCATTTGATCACTTCACATGTAGACGTTAAAAAAATTAATCTAAACCCAGTTCATTCCTTCCAAGAGATCAGACAAACAAGAAATACAATCAGTTATGTAGATAATGCCATGAATTTAGGTAAAGACCACTTCCTGTTGGAGATATACCAGGTGTCTGCATAGGACTTCAGTATACACACATAAGGCATAAGGAAAGATGCTTCCATAGACGAAATTAAGGAGCTAGCTGGAAAGTACATTAGCCTAAGAGTGGTTCCGGCCAAAGCATAGAATCTATACAGGAAAGCATTAGGAAATAAGACATCTGAAAACACAAACTGAGAATTTAGAATGTCTTGAGCATACATGCCAGGACCAGCCAAGAAGTCATTTAGGAAGAAAAATTTTGTCAGGTCAAGTAGAATCAGTCAAAAAAGACCATTTTAGCAGGGTGAATGAGGGCAGTATCAGTAGTAATCTAAGGAAATATACTCCTGTATAGTAAATGCTTCTACAAAGGTAATATAAAACTACCTTTTTCCTAGTTCAAAACTCAACCTATGTGTTTATCCTGCCCTAGATTATGTATTGTACAAAACATACAAATAACAAAGAAATCTTTTCACAATAACTATTTTAAAAGTAATTTCATAACCAAAGCTATGCCAAAAATAGAAACCATTTACTAACAGGAAAGTTACTTAATACATAACCCAACCATTTATATTTGTAATAGCTTTATAGTAATCAGCGTGATTTTCCTACACTTTTCACTCCAATTTCAAAACCAGTGCGACCATCAATTACTCCAAAGTGTTCACAGAGACAGCCCTGGAGACTCAACTTTAGGGGTGATCGATTTTCCAACATTAAACTCACTTTTGCAAATACTGTTTCCCTTTACTTCTTTGGCATCATGCAGAACTAACGTCAGAATCTGTACATCTCCTTTTCTGTGTGTATGCCTGAGACATTCAGAAAGGCCAGAGCATAGCACTTGTTGGCTATAAAGAAAGAACCTTTTTTCCCCATGGTGTCAAAATGAATGAAGTTTAATAACTAGCACCTCAAAGCAGACAGGGTAGATTATAACTATGACCACAGGAACGAAATCTTGAAACAGCCAAATGCATAAAAGCCACCAAAGGCTTTAGATTTGGATGCTTAAAACCTGCCACCGTTCAGCATCTAAAAGATTTGTGAAAGCATGCTGATGAGTCTAGCTCATTACACTACCTCATCCTTTAACCTACCCTGGGTTTATGCCATTTCATTTAAGCCAAGGGCAGCTTATGAGTCTGTCTATACCTATGCACGTACCTATATTCAACCTTAAACCGTTAACCTAGAATAAAACTATATAATGTACCCACCAAAAAACAAACAGTAAACCCAGTTTCATATAAAATTTTTACCATGTCTGGAGTTACATTGTTCTTTATGTATTGAGAGAATTGTTTCTTGTAAGCATCTTCATCTTCTTCCATTAGGTAGCGCATATAATCTGCCACATTCTGACCCATGATGTGCTTCCGATGCACTTCTGCATTGAATTCCTTGCTTTCTGAATCATAACCAGGGAATCGTTTGGTACTAAAATAAAAATTTTCACATTTTAGTATATACGAATAGAAATTTATTCACTAACAGGAATTCATTTCAGTAGCTGCCATCAGTCCCGTCTTGAAACAATTAATTGCATCACATGCAACCAAAGGACCAACTACTGACTGCTCAGTTGGTTGGGATATCATCATTCAGCAGCTAATCTCTGAATTCCAGAGTAAAATATCATGCAAGTACCTTTAAAAACCATTAAATGAACCAAGGTTTTCACTACTCTAATGTTAGTTCTCCTTATTATCATAGAAAAAGACTTTCAAAACTGCTCCCGCCCAATCCTACAATTTCCCAGTGGTGTCTCAGGGCACACAAGAGTGATTTATTCAAAGTCACATAGATTCCTCTCCAAAAGAGCTGCAGATCCTCAAAATCAAATGAAAACCCCTCCCCGACATTATAAGAGCATGTTCCAGTTTGGTTACATTTTTCAGGCTTATAAATATAAGTACATATACACATAGAATTTTTTTTTTTGGTTAAATCACCAACCACTAAAATATCTGTAAGAAGCTGATAGATCACTTTACGATGTATCTACACAATAATAACAAAAATCAATATTTCAAACTAAAGGAACAACCAAATTAAAACCTACTTAGCTTCTAAGAACGGCCTACAATCTTATTTCCAGTTGAAAGTTTAGAAATCTGTTTTAAGCCTTTTTCCTCAAACTTTTTCTAGAGTCCACTTTTTTCCATTACTCAGTAAAGCCATTTTCTTTCTGAATGAAAAAAAGAAAATGCATTGAAAGGGAAGAGGAAGTGGTGGTGAAATCAAGTTGCTCATTTCTAAACCAAAGCCAAGCTACACCTAAAAGATAGTGGTTTCAACCGTAGCTCTTCCACTTACTGGTTCCAAAACCTTGGACAACTCATTTACCTCTCAATCCCAGTCTCTTCACTTGAAAATTACATTACAAATTCCTTTCTGCCCTACCAGGTTCCTTTTGCACAGTGTCTAGCATACAGTAGGCACACAATGATAGCTATTATTACTTTTAACTAATTCAGTAATCTCCACAATCCAACTAGTTAGAAACAGCGAAGTACTGCAGTCCAGGCAATGAGGCCTTGAATACTGTATTACCTGTGAGGAATAGACAAGCCTCCATCCACAGCTCCCTTCAGGGCCCCAAACACTTTATTCCCAGTAGTAGTTCTGGCAAGCCCTGCATCCAAATAGCAGGTGAAGGCACCCGGTTGACCATCGATGCTTTCCACATTGTATTCATCTCCAGTCACCTCCACTTGGCCTTCATATATTTTGTCCATGCCAAACCTATTGAGAAGCTATTAACAAAGAAGCCAGTATGATACCTGTCCAGATATATTCAAACAACTCTAACAACATCAAGTCACAACTTTAATGACCTCTAACAAAAAACAATTCCTTCCAATTTGTTTATCCTTTGATCTCAATCTACTTTTAAATATCAATTTTTAAATGCCACAAAAAGAAACTTCATTCAATTTCACCAGCTGTACTGACTTTATTCAACAGTTTCTTTGTCTGCTACATGTCCATAACTGATTTATGCAGCAATCAATTAGGAGGTACATAAATTTGATTCTTACATAAGACTGAGTAATCTTATTTAAGAATTTTATTACTCAGTCTTATTTGGCACTAATTTAACAACCAAATATTAAATGTTATCACGTGTAGTTTTGAGTAGGATCCTGGGATGAAAACATCGTGTGGCTCTGTCTCTAACTACACTATGTTAATACAGGCAACTCCTCTCTCAGTACGTATCACCTAGCTATGGTTTCACAAGCACAGCCTTTGCACCAGGTTGCTCTCACAGAATGACAATGTTCTCCACTCCCACTCATACACGTTTATAACCAATGAAGATGTAGGTCCCCAACAATGATGTATGCTTAATAATTCCACTGCAAAGCTAGGTAACAGAAAAAATAAGGCGAAGTCACACTTTCATCTATTATGCATATTACAGAAAATGCTGCCACCCAGAGGCAAAGATGATTGAAACAACCCCCTCCCCCCAAGTTTAGGACATTGCTTCTTAAATTTTAACATGCATATAAATCACTTGGACATCTCATTAAAACATGAAATCTGGAGCAGTCTACATTTTTAATGTATGCTATGGTCACACAAGATCATTTCTAAATAAATCTGTCCAATAAGGCAGCCACTAAGGAGCCACAAGTGACTATTCAAAGTTAAGAATTCAGTTCATCAGTAGCACTATAGACAACTTCAAGTGCTCAACAACCACATGTGACTGCTGGCTACCATCATCAGCACAGATTACAGATATCACTGCAAAAAATTCTATTGGTCTAGACATAACTAATGGCAGAAAACAGGAAAACTGCTTACTCAATTAGAATGTACTGCTGTCTCAAACCCTGTATTTTTAAAATCCTCTTTCCTAACGATGCCCTTATAAGGCAAATGTTACTATCAGGAACTCTCTTGACCCCATAGCTGAAATTATCTTATCCATGTGTGAACATCTATCTTTCAGACAACTTCAAACAACGAGCTAATTCTAAAATATATCAATTAAAGTCATCCTGTACATACCCTGCGGGCCAGCAGCAGGCCAGTACAGTATGCTGCAGCGTAATTTGTCAGGCCGACCTTCACGCCATACTTCGGGAGTTCATGAGCATAAGCTGCACAAACTATCATATCTCCTTCTATACGAGCATAAGCAATCTATAGTAAGAGAAATCCAGGTTAGTAATATGCTTTCACTGTGTGTCAAAAGTGACTTCGTTTTCAAAGAACCTGACACAGATCTGCATGATTTGAAATCTATCTTTGTTAAACCCACTCAACTACAAGAAGTTTATGGTTTGATCCACTATAGCAGGTACGTTTATGAGTGTAAATATGTCACAGTATGTTAGGCTAAAGTAACCAAAGGGACACTGAATATACAAATGCCTTTGAAATAAATTATACTGTAGTTCCTTACTTCTAAATACTGAAAAGACTTAGCTGGGAATTAGAGGCAATTTAAAAAGGCCAAAGAATTCCCAATTATTTCAAACACCTTTTGAACTAAGCATATTTTAAGTTCAATAATGTTTCAGACACCTAGTGTTTAGTTGTCAATACTTAGGTACAAAGAAGACATTGCCTTCTCAACCACAAATTAGCTTGCCCAGAAAAGTGGCACACCTGCCTCCTGCATGCAAAGACCCAGAAAATCTCAAGTAAAATACTTCTCCCTTGTAAAATTCCAGAAAATTCTCTTCTAGGGGAATGCTGCCACTTTCTGGAGATCTTTGATGTGTAAGACAACAACTTCATATAGGACAGTTAAAACCTGTTTCAAACAATAAGCAGGAATGAGAACAATCTTGAGGCTAATTTAATCTTTGTAACGACCCACCCCTTCAAAGAGGGGTGGATATGTGGTATCTGAGGCTGGACAGCAAACCAGGATGCAGCCACGGCAAATCCCATCACTGCACTGGAGTTGGAAGGGGCAGGAACCTTCTACTCAGTATCAAATTTATCCTCCCACCTCATCTGCGCCCACAAAATGGTGGCAATAGCATAGATTTCTTTAAACCTCTTTTTCCCCAAATAAGAAATAAATGGTGTTAAACTGGGTCAGGATTGTCAAAAACGGCTGATCTTCAGAGTATTTTTTAAAGAACCGATTTCCCAGGCTCCGATTTAAGACTCAGGAAAAGGAAAAAAACTAACTCAAGTTTTTGGCATGCCAGGCCCTACACTTGATGGACCTTCAATCCACACACCTGTTTTATTTCCCGAGTACAACTTCTCTAGCCCCCCGAGTTAGGGGGCGGGAAGGCTTTACCATCACGGCTGCTGTCTAGAAGGCAACTTACCTGACAAATGATATCTCTGTTGGTTACGCGGACTATCATCCTGTATTTGGGTGTGTTGTACTTATTTTTATCCTGAATTACCAAGCGCTTCCGGGCATAGTAATCAGTTTTACCCTCTGGAAAAAACAAAAAGAAAAGAAAAAGTAAAGAAGTCTATTCCACTGCAAAGCAGGTTCCTTTAATATTGTGAACACAAAAACCCAACCATACCTCGTCGTCTTCTAAATTTTACTTGGTATCTCTTGAAGTAGGCCTTGTTTTTGACAACTTTTACGAACCCCTTTAAGACAAAAAGAACATCATTAAATGTTTTAGACTGTGATACTTTTGACATCCTGAGATGTAACAAACTAACACTTGAATTTCAAAAGTGAATCTAGACAACTGTCACTTTCGTAGAGTCCAGCTTTTCTCAAACCATCTAAGGTCAAGAATCGCTTTTTCTACTTCCCATCTGTCAAAACTGATGGGCGACTTCCTCAGACCGACGATACAGGCTTTCGGAAGCACCCGCCGCTCCTCCGGAAAAGCCACGAAGCAGTCAGGCATGGAGCTGGGTGCGAGGAGCCGCAGCCCAGCTCCACTAAGCATCCACCAGCTAGTCTGAGACCGACTAATGCAATCTCCCCAGCGCGGCCGGGGAGATTTGACGGGGCCCCCTCGGACGAGCTGGCATTACTCCCTCAGCTTGTCTACTGAACTCACCGCACCCCCACCCTTAATCCGTGCCTCAGCTTTTTCTCTTCCCCAATCTTTCCCCTTAAGCTTGCGCGCCGGGCGGCAGCCATTAAGGCCACGCTGGGAGCGGCAGCCCGACCAGGGCAGAGCCTACAATCTAATGCCATCCGATCCCTAGACTGCGCGAGACCAACCGTAGGTTGGCACTAGGGCAACGTGAGGGAACCCCCGTCCACCTATAGTCCCGAGGTCAGGATACCCACTCACCATCCTGCGGATGAAAGACCCACGTCCGCAGCTTGACACCGACACACAAACCCAACAGAGCTCCGATAAGCCGAAAAGGCCGCAGTCCGTGCGCAGGCGCAGTATGTAGCGCCCGCGATCACGTTAGCGACGTGTACAAGAGAGATCCTCTTGTCGTCAGCCGTGCGGCATCCCGCCCCCTGCTGGTAGGAGGACCCACGCGGGCCTTCGTCTTTGCAGCAAATTTTTAATGCTCCGGGATGACGATGATCCCACTGCGACGGACAGTAAGCACTAATAGGGAGGATTACCTAGAGGAGACTTTCACTTTTATGGGCTAGGAAGTTGTTACATAATGTGTATTACTTTTGTAAGCAGGAAAAAAGTTTAAAAACTAAATAGAAAGAATTTGCCCTGGAGCTCTTTGCCCACTCCGTGACTCTGCCTCCTGAACTACTCTCATCCCAGTCAGAAACAGAGTCCTCCCAGGAAGCCTTCCTTGCCTTAGCACTCCAAGCCTGGGTTAGGAACCCTTCTTCGGCCTTCCTACAGCGCCTTCCTACCTGCTTCGGCCCGCCCTGAATTGTAAACCTTTGAATCTCCAGTACTTAGCGCGGTGCTGACATTCAGTAAAATGGTAAGAGAACTCTCTCCTTCCTGCCTCTGTACCTCCATCACCTTCCCTGATTCCTGACCACCTCATTCCTTTCCCCTCCCTCCATCTTTCATATCTAGTCAGCTTAACTTATCTTATATTTAAGTCTTTTTTAATTCATTCTTTTAAAACTAATAGCCCTGGCCACTGTAGCTCAATGGTTGAGCGTGGTTTGCGAACTAAAGGGTCGCCAGTTCATTTCCCAGTCAGGGCACATGCCTGGGTTGTGGGCCAGGTCCCAGTGCGGGCCATGTGAGAGGCAACCACACATTGATGTTTCTCTCCCTCTCTTTCTCCCTCCCTTCCCCTCTCTCTAAAAATGAATAAATAAAATCTTTTTTAAAAAACTAATTGTAATAAGTCATATTCTCCACATGGAGACTGAAGAGAACCAACCAACTCACCAAATAAACAAAGCACCTCAAGAGAAAGTATTCCCTTACCTAACAGTATTTTAAAGGTGGTATTTGGACTACTGCATGGGAATTATTTGGGTACTAGTTAAAATGCAGGCCTATGAATATATGCCACCTTTTTTGAATCAACCTCACTGGTTTGGGGAGTGGGAACCTGCCTTTTAAATTTGGCTTAAGCCTTGCTCAAATCAACAGGTCTCAGGAAAATTAGAAAGCTAATCCTATTTTGCCCATTAATGGATTACCTATGTAGTAGGAAAAGAAGACAAGTTACTTACCAACACAGCAATTTAAAATCATGGCATCCTCACAGTGAATATTAACTCTATACCTCATCCTCCAATGCTTTAAGCCTGCTCTTGTGAGATGAGTGTGCATGATTTTAATCCAGTAGGAAAGAATCAGTGTGTCAACTGCTCACTGTCAGAGCTGGGAGGAGGATCTGCCAAACCAGATGACAAGGTTAAGTGGCTCCCAAAAACTGCTACTAGAGCAAATCAGAATTATGATGCTAGTTTACTCTGGTTTCAATTTGTAACTCGTCATAAAACCAGAAAAATGTACATTGAGTCCACTCTGGCCAATGGCAACAGAGCCATCAAGGAGAAATGTTAAAACACTTCTCAAAGGCAAGTATGGTTCTATCTTTGTTGAGGGGCTTCTAGAAGTGCAAAGAAAAAGACATGTAATTTGTCTTTATTTTGGTGGCTCATCAAATTATTAGCCTTTGACAGGTGCCACGTGTCTTGGTGAGGCCCTGCTTACACTGAAGGTGCAGGCATCAGGAAGGAAAGGCTGTGTGGAAATGGGCCAACCCCTGACTTTTGTATGTTTTAGGGCAAGAGTACATGGGAAGGCCCATGTACCCTTCATCTGAATATTTAGAAGTTATGAAGCAAGCTAACCCATTGTTAAATTAAATGTTTTATTTTTCTTAACCTGCTTCTTCCTACCTTACAAGTATTTATAACAAAAACATTTAAAATACGTATATCTATTCCCTGTGGTAACAGCTGGGGGGTTTGCGGCCAGCATGGCTGCTGGCTCAGCCTGTGCTGGTGGTGACACCGGGAGCCAGGGGAACCTTGTCCAGCACCCTCGACCAACCAGTCTTGTTCAAGGTAAAGGTTAAAAATCACCAGTAATGGGGCAAGTGAACTTCATGTTCCTCCTGATGCTATATACCGAGAAGAACACAGAAACATTTTGTGCCAAATTTATATAAACTAATCTAGTTACATGACTTAACTATCTAATCTGATACATGATGAATGTGCATACAAACTCAAATTGAGGAACATTATACAAAGTAACTGTTCAGTACTCTTCAAAAAACGACAAAATCATGATAGATAAGGAAAGACAAAAGAAATATTCCAGATTGAAAGAGACCACAAAGTGACATGACAACTCCAGACAATGTGTGATCCCAGATGCATCCTAGACAAGAGAGGAAAATGAGAAAAAGGAAGGCTTTTTAATTTTTTTATACAAAGGACATTCTCAGGGCAGTCAGTAAAGTCTGAATGGAGTCTGTGGATTAGATGGTAATAGTCAATCAATGTAAATTTTATTTTGATAGATACACTGTGGTTGTATACGAGAGTGCTCTTTAGGGAATGCACTCGGAGCTCTTTCGGAGTAATGGCCATTATTTCTGTGATTTACTCTCAACAAATGACTACAAAAATTACATATATGTGTATGTATATAGATACATATGTGTGTGTACAAAGAGAAAAATGAGGCAAAGGTGTTAAAATGTTAACAATGGGGAATCTGGGAGAAGGGTGTATGGAAATTCTTTGTACTGTTCTTACAAATAATTTGTAATTTTGAAATTATTTCAAAGTAAAAAAATAAAACATTGATTCTTGGTGGAATGGGAAATATTTCTCTTATTATTTGAAATGAAAGTAAACTCAGTTTTATCAAATATGTCAGAGGTATAAATAGAATGTAAATCAGCAACTTTTAGTTCTGGTAGTGATTATTTAACAGCAAAATATGAAAAGATTTCTATGAAGTTCCCATATATTATGATTGTGAGGAACCTGCTTATGGCTCTACTCAGCAGGTTCTGTATTGAAACCACTGACTTTCATGATTATTCTCTAAAAGCATCTTGTTATTTCAAAGTGCTTTTTCTTTGCAGTTGCTTTTTGCTTTACATTAGTTTATGATTATTCACGAAGGGTAGCAAATGGGGTGGACTACTTTACAGTTGAATCTCCTTTATTGATGTTAATCCTTTAGAAACATTTAAAACATTTTAAACCTGTACCTTTTATCTAGGAAAAAAATTAGCCTCCAGTGAAAGAATAATCTTTGTTTCTTTTTTTAAAAAAGTATAAAGGAATGGTTTTTATGGGCCCCAGAGTCAAAAGAATATCAAGGACAACCCCACGTATTTAGGACTGAGTATGTCTCAGTGTTCTGTTCATAGGCTACTGACGTCTGAATGACTAACAAGATAAAAACATACACAATTCGTAAGTTATATTTCTTTCATAAAAGTTTTTTTCATATCTTCATTTCAACAAAACCTCTATGTTATCACCAAGAGACCACATCATTTATGTTCTACAGATAGTAATGCCAGATTGGACAAACTTTTTGGTGATTGTAATTCTTAAATAATTTTTATTAATTTCATGTAGGAGAAATTTTGCTGTGCTGAAGCAAGAGGAACTGGAATTTTAAATAAAATTCACAAAGCAATACTTAAATTTGGAAATGAACTATAATTTTTCCATATCAAATTCAAAAAATGTAACAGTGTCATATATAATAAATTACTGTTTTCACAGACACTGTTACTAGATATTTGATATTGTCATGTAAATCACTGTCAGTTGCATTGAGATTCTCATTCTTTCTCACAATAGTGTCTGTAGCCATGCAGATTTTGTTATTCCCCCAATAGGTGAATGCTGGGGCATGGTACAGTAAACAAAGAGAGCCGTGTGTTGCTCAATTTGTTCAAATGTCTTTTCTAGCAGACTATGCAATGGTCTGTCAGGGTCAGGAAACAGTCTCTATGGAAATTAACTTTAGGTTTATTTATTTACTTATTTAAGTTAAATTTATGGAGGTAACATTGGTTATTAATGGGTACTGGTTATGTACGTTTCAGGCATACAGTTTCAGAGTCTGGTCTTCTTCCATCACCATATATATGGCCCACCTACATACCCCCTACATCTGCCTCCCCCTACCTCACCCTCTGGTAGCCAGCATACCGTTGTCTGTCTGTGAGTTAGTTTGTTCCACTTGTTACTTTATGTTTATTTCCCACTTACGAGTGAATCATATAGTTCTTGTCATTTTCATTCTAATATATTTCACTTAGCATGGTACTCTCAAGGTCCATCCATGTTGCCACAAAAGGCAGTGTTTCATCTTTTCCTCTTTTTTAAAGAGTTTATGTATTTACTTTTAGAGAGGGGGAAGGAAAGGAGAAAGAAAGGGAGAGAAAGATTAATGTGAGAAACACTGATAGGCTGCCACTTGCATGTGCCCTAAGTGGAGACTGAACCAGCAACCCTTCCCTTTGCACTATGACACCAACTAACTGAGCCACACTGGTCAGGGCAAGTGTTTCATCTTTCCTGATGGCTGAGTAGCATTCCATTTATATATGTACCACTTCTTTAAAAAAAAAAGTTTATTTATTGATTTTACAGAGAGAGAAGAAGAGGGAGAGAAATTTTTGCATTCATTGGTTGATTCTTGTATGTGCCCTGACTGGGGATTGAATCTGCAACCTTGGTGTATCGGGGCGATGCTCTAACCAACTGAGTTACCTGGCCAGGGCTGTACCCCATCTTCTTCATCCAATCACCTATGGGATGACACTTTAGTTGTTTCCATGTCCTGGCACCATGAATAGTGCTGCACTGAATGTAGGGACACGTACATTCTTATGAAAAAACATTTTCCATTTTTTTTCAGGTGGATACCCAGAAGAGGGAATGCTGGGTCACCTTGTAGATCTATTCTTAATTTTTGGAGGAACGTCCATACTGTTTTCCATAGTGGCTGTACCAGTTTACATTCCCACCAGCAGTGTACAAGAGTTCCCCTTTGACCACATCCTCTCCAACACTTATTTCTTGTCTCATTGATAATAGCCATTCTAACAGGTGTGAGGTGGTATCTTATTGTGGTTTTGACTTGCACTTCCTTTATTGCTAATGAATTTGAGCATCTTTTCCTATATGTGTTGGCCATCTTTATGTCTTCTTTTTAAGAAAAAATTTATTGACTTTAGCAAGAGAAAGAAAGCGGGGAGGGGGAAAAGGAGAGAGAGAGAAAGAGAGATACCAATTTGTTATTGCACTTACTATGCATTCATTGGTTGCTTCTTGTGTGTGTCCTGGCAGGGGATGTAGTCCACAGCCTTGGTGTATTGGGACAATACTCTAACCAACTGAGCTACCAGCCAGGACATCTGTGTCTTCTTGAGAAAAATGTCTGCTTACATCCTGTGTCCATTTTTAATTAAATTGTTTTTGTTGTTGTTATTGAATTATGAGTTCTTCATATGTTTTGGATATTAGAGATATTGGAGGATATCAGAGATAACCTTTGCAAATACCTTCTTCTTTGGGGTGGTTGCCTTTTTTTGTTGTTGATAGTTTCTTTTGCTGTGCAGAAGCTTTTTAGTTTGATATAGTCCCATTGATTTATTCGTGTTTTTATTTCCCTTTGGGGTCAAGTTCACAAAAAACCTCTTTGAGACCAAGGTCCATAAGTTTAGTGCTTATGTTTTCTTGTATGTATTTTAAGTTTAGGGTCTCATGTTCAAGTCTTTAAAACACTTTGAGTTAATTTTTGTGTATGGTATCAGAGAGTAGTCCAGTTTCATTCATTTGCTTGTGGCTTTCCAATAGTCTCACCACCATTTATTGAAGAGACTTTCCTTTTTCCATTGCATGTTTTTGGCCCCTTTGTTGAAAATTTGTTCCTTGTACACATGTGAGTATATTTCTGAGCTCTCAACTAGGTTCCATTGGTCAGTGTGTCTACTTTTCTTCTAACACCATGCTGTTTTGATTATTGTAGCTTAGTAGTATAATTTCAAGTCAGGCAGTGTGATACTTTTGGCTTGATTCTTTTTTTCTCAGGATTACTCTGGCTGTTTGGATGTTTACGATTTACGTAAACAAAATCGTAAACAATGTTTACGATTTCACAACATTTTGAGGATTTTTTGTACTATTCTTTGAAAAATGCCATTGGGATTTTGATGGAGATTCCATTACATCTGTATATTACTTTAGGTAATATGACCATTTTAAATGTTGTTTCTTCCATCCTTGATTACAGACTATCTTTACATTTCTTTTTTTCTTCAGTTTTTCTCAAGTATGTATTGTAGTCTTCAGTGTATAGGTCCTTCACTTTCTTTGTTAAGTTTATTCCTAGGTATTTTATTCTTTTTATTTCTATTGCAAATGGGGTTGTTTTCTTCATTTCTTTTTCTGATATTTCATTGTTAGTATGCAGGAATGCAATGGATTTTGCGCATTGATTTTGTATCCTGCAGCTATACCATATTGGTTTATTGTTTTTTAATAGTATTGTGGTGTAGTCCTTAGGGTTTTTTCCCAGTGTATTATGCTTTATTATTTCTTTTAAAATATATTACATCAATTATGCTATTACAGTTGTCCCAATTTTTCCCCCATTCCACCCTCCATGCAGCAACTCCACTCCCTCAGGCAATCCCCCCCCCCCATAGTTCATGTCCATGCATGTGTAGAAGATCTTTGGCTACTCCTATACTGTTCTTAACAACCCCTGCCTATTCTGTACCTACCAGTGGTACTTCTTAATCCCTGTACCTTTTCCTCCCATTCTCCCCATTCCCCCTCCCAGCTTATAACCCTCCAAATGATCTCCATATCTATGATTCTGTTTCTGTTCTGCTTATTTCCTAGTTTGTTTTTTAGATTCAGTTGTTGATAGCTGAGAAATTATTGCCATTTTAATGTTCATTGTTTTGATCTTATTTTTCTTAAATAAGTAACTTTTAACATTTCATTTAATAATGCTTGGTGATGATGAACTCCTTTAGCTTTACCTTGTTGGGGAAGCACTTCATCTGCCTTTCCATTCTAAATGATGGCTTTGCTGGATAGAGTCATCTGGGTTGTAGGTCCTTGCTTTTCATCACTTTGAATACTTCTTGCCAGTCCTTTCTTGCCTACAAAGTCTTCTTTTGAAAAATCAGCTGACAGTCTTATGGGAACTCCTTTGCAGGTAACTCTCTTCTTCTCTCTTGCTCCTTTTAAGATTCTTTCTTTTTGACCTGTGGCATTTTAATGATAATGTGTCTTGGAGTTGGCCTCTTTGCATGCATCTTGTTTAGGACTCTCTGTGCTTCCTGGGCATGTATGTCTCTTTCCTTCACCAAATTAGGGAACTTTTCTTTCAATATTTTTTCAAATGTTTTCAATTTCTTTCCCTCTGTCTTCTCCTTCTGGCACCCCTGTGATTTGAATGTTGGTATGTTTGAAGTTGTCCCAGAGGCTCCTTATCCTATACTTCTTTTTTTGGATCCTTTTTTTCTTCTTGCTGCTCTGATTGTAGCAAGAAGATGGAATGTTTTTTTCTTTTTTATGTTCCAAATCATTGTCCCAGCTTCATCCATTCCACTGTTGATTTCCTGTAAATTTTTCTTTATTTCACTTAGTGTAACTTTCATTTCTGCCTGGGTCTTTTTTATGTTGGTGGAGTACCCATTGAGTTCCTTGATCACCCTCATAACCAGTGTTTTGAACTCTGCATCTGATAGGTTGCTTCTCTCCATTTCGTTTGGCTCTTTTTCTGGAGTTTTGTTCTGTTCTTTTATTTGGGCCATATTTATCTGTCTCCTTATGTTGGCAGCCTCCCTGTGTTTGTTTCTGTGTATTAGGTAGAGCTACTTTGACTCCCTGCCTTAGTAACAAGGCCTAATGTAGAAAAATGCACCACAAGTTGGATGGGTCAGAGCCTTAGGTAATGGCTCGGGTTGGACAACCCTTGTGAACCAGGTTGACGGAATCTTTATCCAGGTGCCACAGCTCTGGGGCTCTGTGTGGAAGAGGGCTTCGAATAGAAACAATGGCTGCTGCCTGGCCTCTGGAGTTTTTTCCAGGAGGAAGCTGTACCCTGACACTCACCCTGATGGCAGACACTTCAGTTTCTTCCCATATGTGACTGGTGCCTTTAAGCTGCTGCCCTGGTGCTGGAGCCCAGAGAGAGTGAGTCTGAGTAAGTACTAAGTTTGTTTCAGGCCCTTTAAAAGGAGATGCCTGAGAGTCCTGCAGTTTCTTCCACCACCCCAACCCTCACTGGTATTTTTAAAAATATATTTTATTTATTTATTTTTAGAGAGAGGGGAGGGAGGGAAAAGATAGAGAAACATTGATATCTAAGGGAAATATTAACTAGTTGCCTCTTGCATGCCCTCAGTTGGAGAACTGGCCTGCTACCCAGGCATGTGTCCTGACTGGGAATTGAACCAATGACCTTTAGATTTGTAGGCTGATGCCCAATCCACTGAGCTGTTCCAGTCAGGACCCCACTGGTTTTTTTTTTT